>JAODAL010053345.1:0-25352 GCA_025379985.1 Phyllomedusa bahiana | reverse complement strand
CAGTAAGACAAAAAATAAACACTATAACACAAGAGAAAGAAAAAAACATTAACAGCAACCGGACAATACCAAACAAAACAAAAAATAAACAAATACATAAAGAAAAATAACCAAACACATCCACGGTTAACAAATAGAAACCAGGACATACCACATAATACGACAAAGATAGGAAAATATCTAAACAAATCCAAAAGTCCGACACGTTTCTCCCACCAGTCACGTGGGTTCATCAGGGAGCACAATGAATTGTCTTTATAATAGAAAATATATAATAAGCTTACGTCCCTTTGAGATGATACAGTGGTAACAGGTGCCAGGATCCTGTGATGTCAACCAGTAGTACTGTGTAGATGGATAAGAATAACAGCTGTTATTATTATCTATTTTCTATTATACAGACAATTCATTGTGCTCCTTGATGAACCCACGTGACTGGTGGGAGAAACGCGTCGGACTTTTGGATTTGTTTAGATATTTTCCTATCTTTGTCTGTATTATTGGGGTATGTCCTGGTTTCTAACTATTTGTTAACCGTGGATGTGTTTGGTTATTATTCTTTATGTATTTGTGATTTTTTTGTTCTGTTGTGGTATTGTCCTGTTGGCTGTTAATGTTTATTGCTTTCTCTTGTGTGTATAGTGTTTATTTTTTGTCTTACTGTCCTGTATTTGTTTTGTTTAGTGTTCATTTTGGTAGTACTGTTAGTGACTATTAGGATGTTCCGGTGCGGGGTCGCCCTTGTCGGGGCGGGTGCTCCGCTTTTTGCTTTGCTGATATATTTTTTCTTCTATTTTGGTACGTTAGGTACTCTTTAATGTGATATCATTGAAAGTTATATTTTAATAATCATATTGTTTATACCCATAGACATTGGTCAGATCTCTAGTAGATTTTTCTATCCTCTTCTTCAGGAAGATCTTCACAGGCATCCAAAACCTTCACCTTTGAGAGACTGGCTGCTCGGCTGTACCTTACCTTTTTCTTTTTATGGAGTAGACAAGAGGTGGAAATTTCTCCAAAAAGAGGACTACAGCAGCTGTAGAAAAGGCCGGCTGTTGTCCTTTTACTATTTAATATTATGCTTGATTCTTCCCAGATTTCTGTGCCACTGAATACTGGACTGGGATGGTATTCCAAATAGCGAGGGTTATTTCTTCTACAAAAACCTAGCTTCTTTTCCTCAAAGGGTAGTCTTTGTAGATATGGGCTGCTAGTCCACAGAGGTTGTGAGCTGTCTGTTTTTTTTTTATCAGTCTTTTCTCCTGCCACCCAACAGTTTCCATAATCATTTACCTTACACACATTACATGGCTCTTACAATAACAAAACAGAAGTACTGACCAAAGCAATAAACCAGGGATGAAATAACTTGAAAGCGTGCTTTGTGGGATCTTCAACTGGCTCCGAATACATAGCTGATGAATAAAATAATGGCTAGGACTCCTACTGCAGAATAAAAGTGTCAGAGCTATGTCCTCGTGATTTTAATACACAGAAAGGCTAAATAAGATACATGATAATTATCCTAAAAACATACAATAACATGAGGGATACACTAGAACGCTCTGTTCGGTAGTGTTCAACTCCTGGTAATCGAGCCATTAAGCAAGCCACATCACTGCAATGGATTCAGAGGCTCCGTGGGTCAGGAATATCAAGAGAAAGGATCAAAAGACATTTCTACCATGGTCCAGCAAAATTACATTTTTCTTTATCTTCAAGATTTCAAACATCATTTTCCTAACAAAAAAACTCCAGCATCATCTTTGCCTTCTTCTCATCTGCTAATTAACTGCTGAACTTATGTTTTTACCTTGATTTTACTTAGGCTAACTGCAGGGTTGCCATTGTTATTTGTCATGGGTCCCTCTTGAACAGCAGTACAAGGCTCAAGCTACATTCACTTCAGCCACAGACACCAATGCCTCCAGAACGAAGGTATGACAGAATTAAAAGACAATGACTTGGTCTAGCCAAAACACCAGAGAGCTATCCAATGCTCTGTAATGATGATAGACAAGAACCCTAAAACAACTGTGTACAGATGGGTGACTCTGGTTTGGCTACTATGAGATAGTTCTGAAGGAAGACTAATTTGCATACTTTTCTTCTTATTGAGCACTGCCTTAAGATAAGTCTTTATATACCACTAGGTCTCTTTCATAAGAATCAGAACCCCTCCTTCCCTGAACTGCATGAAAGTCATTTCTCTAGTTGACCAGTATCCTGCTCTGTACTGATAAGCGTAGAAGAAATGGTATATCATCTTTATTAACTAGATATGTAGGACACATGAAGAGTATTGATGTAAAAAATATTTAAATATCTAACTTTGTTCTGTTGGTCAGGATATCCTTATCAGGAAACTAACGACAGATGTTTTTGCCAGAGAAATACTTATCTGCACTTTTGTTTGTGACATAACTTTTGCTTGTGGTGTATAAATTCATTTCTTTGTGTAAAAACCCATCTAAACTAGGACATGCAGACAATAAGGACAGAAGTCATTCTATGATAGACACACCACTTGTTTCTGTCAGTTTTCTTCTCTGAATGCTCGTCTCTCAATGCTCTTTCCTAATTTAGCAACCCAATCATATCTTTTGTCGCATATAACGACAACTTGAGGTAACAAAACCCCAAAACAGCCATCTACAGATTGGTGACATGTCCTTTTGAACAAGACTCCTGTTTGGCTAAGTTGCTAAGTTTTGTATTTGGCAAAAATGTCTACATTTACAAAAACAAACTAAAATGTTCATTTCCCTGTTTGTAAAATACATACTGTAGTCATACCAAATAACTATTTTAGCTAAATTAACATTTACCGTATGTGTTTTCATGTTGCCATTACTTCTTTTAAACATCTTCTTGTATTTTTATGATATGATAGGGCTTATAACTTTAGCAGTTGTGTTTATAACATTTGGGAAACTTTCCAAAACACATTTCTTAAGGCACCGCTTCAGTTCTGAAATGGGTTTGAGGTGCCATTAAAAATAAAATCTCTAAAAGTATTAAAAGGACATTCATTTAATTGTGTAGTGAACATTTTGACCCCACATTATTTCCACACGGAAATAAATGTGTAGTGGATAGTGCAGAGAAAATAAAAAGCCAAATTTCTATATATATGCCAACCCAGTGCAAATAATTAAATGGGTTGTCCCAGGTACTCAAAAATTCTACATGTGGTTGAAATCTTCAGCATGGGCATACCACCAGACTCTGAAAGTTAGAAGTTTCATTGGGAATTTGGAATGTGGATTTCTGGCCGAGTTTTTAAGCACCATGACACATTCGCAGAGCCTTTGCAGAATCCATTTTAGAAACAACAACACTCAAGACATTTATTTTGGGCTGTAGTAAGCATTTCGATCCCACAGGTTTTTCCAGATATTCATGCTCAGCAGATACTAGAGTGAACATTTCTATCAGTGTCTTGTGCCCAGCTTGTGCCACATGAGACACGCACCCATTAAATTATTAAGCAAGTTCTCCCAGGTATGGTAATACCTATATGTGGTCCATAACTGCCCTCTGGGGACTCTATGGGTCTGAGAATGGAAAGATTGTCATTTAGCTTTTTGGACTTTACTGGATTACTTTTAAATGCCACATTGCATCTGCAGAACCTCAGAGGTACCAATACAGTGGCAACCCCTTAAATCTGACCCTATTTTGGTAACAACACTTCTTAATGTATTCATCTAGGGGTCATTAAGCATTTGTACCCCATAGGTGTTTTCCAGAAAAGAAGACACATACGATTAAACTTATGGGGGTTCTATTGGATTGTTTGCCATTGTTATTGTTTGCCTCTGAGGTGGATATACAGAGGAAGCCTCCGAGAAGTTATTTCATTATGGAAACTAAAGCCCTTATGGCTTTCATCTAGGGTTGCAGTTAACATTTTGATCTCCCACACCTTTTCTAGATATTTATATGCAGAGGATGGTATATAGTAGCATACTGGAATGCCAGGGTCTTCTACATTATGCCTAGCCCATGTCATAATCAAAAGATAGCTGTCTGTATACTAGTATTTTCCAAACACATCAATTTTGATTGACCGTATTTTTTGGACTATAAGATCCCTGCTTCCTTTATCCATTAGATGCATATAGGGTTTAGAGAAGATAAATAGGAAAAAAGAAGCAAAAAGTCTGGACTGAAGTGTAGTTTTAATTGGTATATATAGAAAAGAAAAAAAGTGTCGCTTACCAAAAAAAACATGAGTCCGTGTTTCCGCCGTCCCTTTTCCCGGGATAATGCAGCTAAAATGGGAAAAAACCCCCTTCCTCACTGTTTGGCTAGGTTCCACGGAAAAACGGGGGGGGTAATTTCCCCCGTGTGGCCGGGGGGGGGGCGGGGGGCCGGCCTTCGGCCCTAGGCCCAAACCCCTGCTAGAGGGCGGTATAGCCCCCTTAGAAAGTGACATGTCAATTATTTTCCCCTCTATGAAAATGTCGCATTACGTAGTTACTGGGAAAGGATTTAGCCCCCTAAATTTGGGCACTTTGGGCGTAATTACGGACTGAATTAGTCACCCCATTTTTGGGCCCTTTGAAAATGGAAAGACGGTGCTCGAAGAAAAATGACTTTCCCGGGTGTAGTGTCCAAATTTAATTTTCAATAAAATTTTTTGAAAGGTCCCCGCCCCACTTCCCGAGGATTCCCAAAAAGGGGGTAATGACGGAAAAAAAAAAAAAAAAAAAAAACTTTTTTATTGGAAAGTTTAAAAAAATATCCCCTTAAAAACATCCCGGGTTGGGGAAAAATTTACGCGTTTCAGGCCTTCTTTTTTGGGGCCCCAAATTTGTTTTAAATTGGGACCATTTTGGGGATAATGCCTTTTTTTGGGGGTATAAAATTTGCCATTTGTAATTCTTTTTCTTTTTATGCTCTACGTGTACAGAATAAAAAATTTCCCATAGTTTTTTTAGATTTTGGAAATTATTGGGGCTTTTATGGAGTAGCGATTACAAAATTTTTTTTGGAAATTTTTTATTTTTTTTTTTGAAAAAAGGGCCCAAAAAATTTGGGGTGTTTTTAAACTTTTTTTTTTTTAAATTTTTTTTACTTTTTTTTTTTTACTTTTAATACTTTTTCCCCCCTATGTTTTTCCCTTTTTCCCAAGGTTTTTCATTCGTTTACCCCCCTTTAAAAGGTTTTAACATCAGGGCCCAGCGTTTTTAAAGCAAATAAACAGCGGCAGCTTTCCCGCTTTTACTGATCACCCCGCATGCCGTCGCTGTACAGCGCTCTCTCTTGCTGGGGGAAAACCCTGGAGAGGGCGGTAAAGCGGGGAAGCCCCCGGGGGGTTTTTTAAAAACCATAATCCCAAAATTTGAAGAAACGAAAGCAGGGAGATTTGAAGGGGGGGCATGAAGCCTTCCGAAAAGTCCACCCCTTACCCCCCCCTAACTGTTTTAAATGGCTCGGGAAAGGGGAAGAAGAAGGGTTTGGTTTTGGACTATCCGGCTTCCCGGGAAATTTTTGGGAAAATTGTTTTTCCCAAGCACCCAGGAGAGCTGGGGGGATACTCCCCAAAATTTGTCCCCCAAATTTAGGAAAGGGGAATCTCGGGGGCCCAAATTTTTGGGACCTGTACCCAGGTGTAACCCCTGTGCCGGTAGTAGCTTCCTGTACCCGGGTTTTAATGCCCCCTTCTAGGGGTTTAGCTGCCCCCCTTACCCGGGGTAGCTGTCCCCAATCCCGATAGTCCCCCCTTTCACCCTAGGTAGTGCCCCAAAGCCAGGTAGTGCCCCCCATTAGCGGGTTTAGTGCCCCCAATAGCCCGGGTTTTAGTGCCCCCAATCCCGGGTAGTGCCTAATTACCCAGATGTGTTTCCCCAATACCCCAGGTGGGTGCTCCATTGCCAGGTATTTGCTCCCAATGGGCCAGGTAGTGCCCCAATACCCCGGGTTTGTGCCCCCCAATAGCAGGTATTGCCCCCCCATTACCCAAAGTAATGCCCCAAATAGCCAGGTAGTGCCCCCAATACCCAGGTAGATACTCCTTACAGCCAGGTAGTTCCCCCAATAGCCAGGCAGATGCCCCCTTTATCCAGATAGATGTCCCCATGAGCCAGGCAGATGCCCTCTTGAGCCAAGTAGAGGCCCCCATGAGCCAGGCAGTGCCCCAATAGCTCGTAACACTAAAATAATAAAATCCACTTCACACTGCTCCCCTCACAGGCACTCAGTCACTGCACACACACACCTCCCCTCAGAGGAGCTTCACAGGTCCCACTAAGCCCCGCCCACTTGCCCCGCAGGGCTCTCGCAGCTTCCTCTGAAGCTAGGAGAGCATTGCCGGACAGCGGCACAGGACAGAGGCTGTAGGGCAGCGTCAAGAGACGCTGCCCGATGCCTCTGTACACAGATAACCTCTGGCATCTCTTCAGATGCGGGAGGTTAAGCCACCCAAATGGAAGGGCGGGACACGGCCCCCATTAGCGGGAGTGACCCGCCAAAACCGGGAGGGTTGGCATGTATGGTTTACACCCTGAAAGACCACCGGCAGCTTCCCGCAGCATCGCTCCTCCTCACTCTTCTGCTGGCCCAAGAGAGTGCATTCGGATTATAAGACGCACCCTCAATTTACCCCCAAATTTGGGGGGTGGGAGGGGGAAAGTGCATCTTGTAGTCTGAAAAATATGATACATTGAGTTTGGTTTTTCCTACCCACCTTGCAAGAGCCATTTTATTTTTCTGTTTACACATAGACAAATACAGTATATGAGAGCTTTTTTGCAGGAGAAGATAGCTTGTCCACTGTTCAGTAATAGTAACACTGTATACTGCAGAACAGTGGACCATAATGGCTTTCCTATTATTCTCTGCCTGTGATAGAGTTTAATAGTAGAAATATAACGGCAGCCACAGAGGTCTTCATTAGGCCCCCAACTGCCATGACAACCAGTCGGCACCCCAAGATCTTGTCACGTTTACCATGACATCTAAGGAATTAAAATGCGGAGGCCAGAGTAATCTCTGATCCTGGCTGCTAGTGGCAGGTTCTGACTGTAATTTACTGCTGTTATTTGCTGAGTGCACCTGCTCAATACACCCTTACTGACTTTACCATGTGGCTGTTCGTCATATGTCAGTAAGGGGTTACTTTTCTTGTGTTAGGCTCTGTGAGCTTTTTGTCAAATACATGCAATGGGAGTATGCAACAGTCCCCACACATTTTTGTAATGCAGCTGTAATGATAAATTGTTATCCAAAATACATTTCAAGGCCCCATATTTTTTTTAAAGGCTTTAATGTGGAAAGCCAGTAAACACATCAGGGGGTATAAAGCAGCAAGTAGTGCACAGCAGGGTCATGCAGATTGTAAATTTCTAGTTGTGTATATACACTCACCGGCCACTTTTTTAGGTACACCATGCTAGTAACGGGTTGGACCCCCTTTTGCCTTCAGAACTTCCTCAATTCTTCGTGGCATAGATTCCACAAGGTGTTGCAACGATGCTCAATTGGTACCAAGGGGCCCAAAGAGTGCCAAGGGGAAATATTCCCACACCATGACACCACCACCAACCAGCCTGAACCGTTGATTCAAGGCAGGATGGATCCATGCTTTCATGTTGTTGACGCCAAATTCTGACCCTACCATCGAATGTCGCAGCAGAAATCGAGAATCATCAGACCAGGCAACGTTTTTCCAATCTTTGTCCAATTTCGATGAGCTTGGGCAAATTGGAGCCTCAGTTTCCTGTTCTTAGCTGAAAGGAGTGGACCGGTGTGGTCTTTGCTGCTGTAGCCACTTTCTGCCTCAAAGTTCGCCGTACTGTGCGTTCAGAGATGCTCTTCTGCCCTACCTTGGTTGTAACGGGTGGCTATTTGAGTCACTGTTGCCTTTTATCAGCTCGAACCAGTCTGCCCATTCTCCTTTGACCTTTCTGGCATCAACAAGGCAATTTCCCGCCACAGGACTGCCGCTAAACTGGATGTTTTTCTTTTTCGGACCATTCTCTGTAAACCTGAGATGGTTGTGCGTGAAAATCCCAGGAGATCACCCGTTTCTGAATACTCAGACAGCCCTTCTGGCCCCAACAACCTGCCACGTTCAAAGGCACTCAAATCACCTTCTTCCCATATGATGCTCGGTTTGAACTGCAGGAGATTGTCTTGACCATGTCTCCCAGGGCCTAAATGCACTGAGTGCCGCCATGTGATTGGCTGATTAGAAATTAAGTGTTAACGAGCAGTTGGACAGGTGTACCTAATAAAGTGGCCGGTGAGTGTATATATATATTGTAAGACTCACACTTGTCCGGCCGCCATCTTGGACAGTCTCAGGGGGTTTTCAGCTCAGAGGATCGCCGCTTTGGGTTTAAGGGGAAAATGGCAAATTGACTTCAATCTAAGGCGTCAGTTTTATACTGGCCGCAGCCAGTTTTATTCAGGCACCAGATAAACATACAGCAACAAAACAAGGACAAAACCTCGGCCGTCTAGCCACTACCTAAACACATACAGTGAGTCCCTCACTATCCAGTGATCTGTGTCTACCACACAGGACCACCAAAACCACAGTACTCCTACTGTCACACTACCAGCCTGGGGGCCAGAGCCCTTCTCCTTGGCTCCTCTGCTGCTCCACTCCAAATAGCAGACCACGCCCCCCCATCACCTGGCATGGGAGGCCTTTAATCGGTCTCCAGAGACATACACAAAACCTGTCCTGGAATGCGGGGACAGCCACCCACCGAACACTATGGCTGTCCCAAAAAAGCAACCCCATACATTAGCCGCCTAGCAGCTATTTCTAGTAAATACTGTAAGTGTCAGTTACTATATCCTTACTAAAACAATATAGGTGACTTTTCCCACTGAGACAGGTCCTCAGTGGCGCATCTGCAGTATGTCTCTAGCTGCAACCCTCTAGTGGGCCGAAACCTGCGACTATCAGGGGTCGCTCTGTCACTATATATATATATATATATATATATATATATATATATATATATAAATCTAATGTAACTGTTAATTAACAGTAGGTGCCACAAGAGAAATGAACCACATCATGATTACTGCACAGTATCTCTGTGGTATGCCAATACCATATACTGGAGGTGGCCATCATCTACTGTCCAGACAAATGCCATCAGCATGCCACACAATTGTGACTTCAATTTCTTCATGGCACTAACTCATAAGGCTGTAAGGTGGATGAAAGACGAACATCCCCAAGGATGCTATACCCCTTCAGGCAATTTATTAGAGTAACAGATGATCGTTTTTATCTTTTTAGTAGGTATTGCGGGGCATAAGTAACCTGCAAACTTAAAAGTCCATAGAAAAGGGGTATGTTTTGAAGCACTCATTTATGCACATGTCAAATTTTAAGATTTTGCACTGAGTCATAAGTGGTGTTCTGTCTTATGGCCCTTTAAGAACACCTTCCGCCCCTTATTTCTAGTGAGGGGAAATGTTGCCCTGATACGATAAAGAAATGCTTGTGTTCTCCTCTTCCTGGTCCAGGAATATTAGGGCCGTAATAATCACCCATCTGTCTGCATATCTGGATCACTATGTGTTTTTATACCACACCTTCAGTTTGTGAATTATCCAGCTTCAGAACTTGATCCAAAAGATCAAGCCCTACCATGTGCCTACTATAGTCCTCATGAAGTACTGCTTCTTATGCTGGTGGAGTCAGATCAGACAATGCTCCCTGGGAAAAAATTATGCCAGTTAGCTCTCCACAAGGAGTAAGAATCTGTTTTTTTTTATCATTACCTGTTGTCCAAGCTGCAGTCTGACTTGGGGATTACTGTACTGGTATGTCACAGAGGAATTGGGGCGCTGCCAATTCCCTGCATTGTCATCAATTTAAGGACCTCCCTTTATAGGTGAAGCATATTCCACATTTAAAGGGGTTTTGCCACGATCTCATTTCATACCTCCTGTATCCAGCTCTTCAGCTCTGTGTGCTCAGAAGGGGGCGTGTGTGATGTGTTTGAATTGCATATCATGTGACCCAGCAGGATGACATCACCATGTCTTTCCTCTCTGTAGTCAAAGAAAGGTCTGTTTACCTAAAGCATTGTGAGTAGCTGAGAGGTAAAGTTTTTGCCTTCAGGCACAAGGGTGCTAGGTTCGAATCCCTGCAGGAACTAAACTTGTGTTTTTTTTTTCTCTTTATCAATGCACAGACCTCATTGAGGTTTCTTTTTATTTATTTGCACTGTTTGACTAATTACTAAGGAGTACAGAGGACGGGAGTAGAGTGACAGCACCTGGGGTTTGAACACTCAGTCGCTACCTGAGAAGAGAGGTGATGTTTGAGCATGTGCGACCATGAGTGAGAAGCTCTCAGCCCTGGTCGTATCCCCTGGAGACGAGCTGTAAACAATGGATCACTAAAGGGGCAGCTAAAACAAAAACGGTCCAGAATTTTTAATAATGATAAATGGTGAAAATGTTTGTTAGTTCATTTGCAAGCTTCCCACCTCAATTTTACTTCATGGCAAAACCCCTTTAAAGGGGATGTCCTGGCCAAAATATCACTGTCAATTGTTGCTGCTGGTATAAAAAAAAACCTTCAATTCCAGCGCTACCTCTTGCCAGGTCTTCTCGACTCCTTGGTCCTGGCAGTTGTAACGTCACTGCTGCAGCAAATAATAATAATAATATCTTTATTTCTATAGCGCCAACATATTCCGCAGCACTTTACAAATTCAAGGGTAAACATACAGTCATTACACATTAAAAGTACTTACAAATGAGACACAAGGTGTGAGGGCCCTGCTCGTGAGAGCTTACAATCTATTAGGGTGTATGGGTGAAACATACGGTAAGAAGTGCCAAGTTTACAATGGTCCAGCCATGTTTCATAAATAGGGGGTGGTTTACATGAAAAATGGATGAACCTGCCACCCAGACTGTACATCTATATACAGATAAGTGCCTGTGATGGCCCAAGTGCAGGGAGTGACAGATGTGTGTGATAGCAGTTAGGGATCTTGGTAGGCCAGGCTGAGGAGATGTATTCTCAGGGCCCTCTTAAAACTGTGAGGGTTGTGAATGTGCCTGATCGCCCGCGGTAGCATATTCCAGAGAATTGGTGCCGCACGTGTGAAATCTTGTAGGCGGGCATGGGAGGTTCGGATGATTGAGGAATGTAGCTTTCACTTTTGAATGCTGATGTCAGGAACAGACACATGACCGCTACAGTCAATGAGCAGTCAACGAGGCAGGCAGACTAGGTGCAGCTGCTTGTCAAACAGCACTTAGCTTTGTGATTGGTTGGTCTATAGAGACTGATTAAAGCAGTAGGACCCCGGTCATTGCGCCCTACTGGTGGTTGGTCTTGTTTAGTGCTATCCAGGTCAGCATCAATCACTACCCTGTGACTCTGACCTGTGACAGACCTGTGATAGACTGTAGCTATTACTAGCTACAGAATTGTGTAATGACTCACCAATCAGGAGGTGGATCCACTCGCCATATGCGAGTGTTTGCGTAAGCCGCGCCATGGACCAGAGTCTAAGGAGCTACCTGGTCTTTACCCTCAATCTTCACAAGTTGGCTTAGACTTCACTGCAGGGAGCGCACATGTCAATACTCCCGATGTGGTGACTAGTGGTGGCAGCTGACTTGCAGATGAGGTATCAGAGAATCAGGATAAGAGCATAGTTAGACAGAGCACAGGTCAGGGCAGGTGGAGTTCTTTCATAGTCTCAAACAAAGCAGGTGGTCAGGGCAAACGGAGAAGGCAGAAGTCATGCTCAAGTCTGGAAACTGGGAATCAATGAAGCACAAATAAACCAGTGCTAATGATAACCTGCTGTTACTAGACACAGTGACCACTTAATGCTCCACCACACATTCATGACGGATTGCACATGGCAAGATGCCAACAACATAAATATACGACAGATGGCACCATGGGGTAATTTTCTCTCAGAACATCCACTGTTCAGTACCAGTGAAAAGAAGTTGCTTCAAGTGTACAAACTCATATCAGTTGGCCTGTGCAATAGCAGGAATCACCACGCTTCCTATATATAAAAGGCAGAGAGGTAGACAGAGCTCCTGGGCATATGTCCGTAACCAGGGCCGGACTGGGAATAAAAATCAGCCCTGGCACACAGCCCCCAGCAGCCCACATACAATATCCGCTTAAAAAATTCCCCTTGTTCTTGCACCTCGCCACTTTCTAAAATAAACTACACTATAAAGCTGCTTTCACACGGAGTGTTTTTGATGCATTTTTGATGCGTTTTTGTGCAGAAAGGCAGAGCAGTTAATGCTGTACATTTCTACACAAAAATGCACCAAAACCGCTCCGGGTGAAAGCAGTCTACACACAAGCAAGAAAGAAACCGTGGTGCAGAGAAACCCCTCATCACAGAGTCAGGTGTGCACTTTACAATCAGGGACAAGCCCACACTGACACTATATAAGCACCATCATAACCTACAACCAATCACATCAGCAGTAATCAGGTCACCATCACATGAACACAGCACTGACTCAACACAGAAGTACACCTGACAGCAGAGACTCACAGGAGACGTCATCTCTGATGGGAGTTGTTCTCTTCTCCTTTTCGTCTCCTTCTGGCCCAAACCTACATGACGTCATCCCTGATGAGTCGTTCCCTTCCATTTCTTTCTCTGTCCAGTACAGCATGCAATGTCTTCTTCTAGTGGCCACTACTCGTCTCTGTAGAATTTACCACAAATACATCTTAGACTCCTCTCTTTTCCAGCACTTTCCTATCAATTCCCCAAACAGCGTATGTTAGACCCGAAAAAATAGAAATCAAAAAATGTCAGATAAGTGGCATGTAAATTGGTAGACCCCCATTAGGTAGGTAAACAGGGTCTTCCTCCATTAATTTGGTAGGTAGACAGGGCCTACCACTGTAATTAGCCCCCAGTAACTAGCCAGGTAGCTAGGGCTGCCCCCAGTAACAAGCCAGGTAGCTGGGGCTGCCCCCAGTAACTAGCCAGGTAGCTAGGGTTGCCCCCAGTAATCAGCCAGGTAGCTAGGTCTGCCCCCAGTAACTAGCCAGGTAGGGCCAGTAATTAGCCAGGTAGGGCCAGGGGCAGTAATTAGCCAGCTAGGGCCAGTATGTAGGCAGTCAGGGCCAGTATGTAGGCAGGCAGGGCCAGTATGTAGGCAGGCAGGGCCAGTATGTAGGCAGGCAGGGCCAGTATGTAGGCAGACAGGGCCAGTATATAGGCAGGCAGGGCCAGTATATAGCCAGGCAGGGCCAGTATATTATCAGGCAGGGCCACTTATAGGTAGACAGGGCCAGTATATTGACAGGGCCACTTATAGGTAGACAGGGCAGGCATATAAGCAGACAGGGCAGGTATATAGCTAGACAGGGCAGGTATACAGCTAGACAGGGCAGGTATACAGCTAGCCAGGGCTTGTATATAGCTAGACAGGGCTTGTATACTGGTAGACAGGGCATGTATATAGCTAGATAGGGCAGGTATAGAGGTAGACAGGGCAGGTATACAGGTAGACAGGGCTGGTATATAGCTAGGCAGGTATACAGGGCTGGTATATAGCTAGGCAGGTATACAGGTAGCCAGGGCTGGTATATAGCTAGGCAGGACAGGTAGCCAGGGCTGGTATATAGCTAGGCAGGTATACAGGTATACAGGGCTGGTATATAGCTAGGCAGGTATACAGGGCTGGTATATAGCTAGGCAGGTATACAGGTAGCCAGGGCTGGTATATAGCTAGGCAGGACAGGTAGCCAGGGCTGGTATATAGCTAGGCAGGTATACAGGTAGCCAGGGCTGGTATTTAGCTAGGCAGGTATAGAGGGCTGGTATATAGCTAGGCAGGTATACAGGTAGCCAGGGCTGGTATATAGCTAGGCAGGACAGGTAGCCAGGGCTGGTATTTAGCTAGGCAGGTATACAGGGCTGGTATATAGCTAGGCAGGTATACAGGGCTGGTATATAGCTAGGAAGGTATACAGGGCTGGTATATAGCTAGGCAGCTATACAGGGCTGGTTTATAGCTAGGCAGGTATACAGGGCTGGTATATAGCTAGGCAGGTATACAGGGCTGGTATATAGCTAGGCAGGTATACAGGGCTGGTATATAGCTAGGAGGTATACAGGGCTGGTCTATAGCTAGGCAGGTATCCATGGCTGGTATTTAGCTATGCAGGTATACAGGGCTGGTATATAGCTAGGCAGGTATACAGGGCTGGTATATAGCTAGGCAGGTATACAGGTAGCCAGGGCTGGTATATAGCTAGGCAGGTATACAGGTAGCCAGGGCTGGTATATAGCTAGGCAGGTATACAGGGCTGGTATATAGCTAGGCAGGTATACAGGGCTGGTATATAGCTAGGCAGGTATACAGGGCTGGTATATAGCTAGGAAGGTATACAGGGCTGGTATATAGCTAGGCAGGTATACAGGGCTGGTATATAGCTAGGCAGGTATACAGGTAGCCAGGGCTGGTATATAGCTAGGCAGGACAGGTAGCCAGGGCTGGTATATAGCTAGGCAGGTATACAGGGCTGGTATATAGCTAGGAAGGTATACAGGGCTGGTATATAGCTAGGCAGGTATACAGGGCTGGTATATAGCTAGGCAGGTATACAGGTAGCCAGGGCAGTAGTTTTTAAAAAATAAGTAAAAACTATACTTACCTGAGGTCTCTGCTTCCTCTTCTACCTTCTTCCCCGGAGGCCACCGGCAGCAGTGTGCGGGCCGCGGCGCAGGCGCGCGATGTGATGACGTCATCACATCGCGCGCCTGCCCCGCGGCCTCCTGGGAGCTGACAGACGGGATCAGTAGATCCCAGCTGGTCAGCCTCGGCTGCTGCTCGCACCGCTCGGTGCAGGCGGCGGCCGTGATGGCTGCATGGCTGGGTCAGTGACCCGTCCGTGCACCGTGTGGCTAGGGGGGCCTGTCGGCCCCCTGGTACAGGGGTCCGGTCGCTGATGCGACCATTTTGGCCCCTGATCGGCGCTGGGACACGGGGTCCGCCGGGGGGGAAACAATTGTCCCCTCGGTGGGCGATCCGAGCCTGCCCTGCGGCCCGGACCCCAGCGGCTGCCCTGTCCGTAACTGTCCATATGTCCATGCAACCGCATATTATTCTTATGAACTTTCCTTTTAGGAAAGTGAAAACTAGTCATGAGAATAAAGCAAACTAAATCATTAGGCTTTCTGTCATAAAGGAATCTTGGAGATTGTAAGCCTTCACAGGCAGGGTCTTTTCTCCCTTTGTACCAGTTGTTAGTCAGTTGTTAGTCAATTAGCGCTGTAATTGTTTGGTCTCATGTTATGTATGTGATCCCCCCTCAAATGTACAGTGATCTAGAATTAATGCTGCTTTAACCCCTTTTCGACACAGTACGTACCTGTAATGGATTCCTGGAGGTGAATCTTCTGTACCACAGCAAGCGGTGGTATAAGCTTCATCAGGGACCGAAGTCTAAGGAGCCTCTGGGTCTTCGTCAGAGCCTGTCGCAAAGCCAGTTGAACTTGTGCAGCGGGAGACTTCCAGGTCTGCTTGCGGTAGCAGCCTGGGGTGCAGCGTGGTAAAACATCAGTAGGCAGGTGCGTCATTGACGAAAAGGCAAAAAGGTCAGGGCAGGTGGTAGACAATATTGTCAAGATAGTCAGGAAGGTCTAATACACGTAGCAACTAGATAACACAACTCTGTCTTTCTAACAGCAACTAAATTACACCAAACAAGTGGCAGAGTACACAGGGGAAGTGAACAAGATATATGGTCTGCGCCTGGTGATTACCCAATCACCGACACGCTGACCAATTAAATTCCACAGAGCTATAGTGTGCTCGCCTTAGGAAGCGAGTGCGCCTGTCTGCACAGAGCAGGAGACTGCAGCGGAGCAGGAGCGTGGAGTGGTGAGTTTTCAGGACTGGGGGAGTGAGAGGGCGAGCCGACTCATTACATTACCTATACGATCTGGTGCTGGTAAGTTTCTATATAGTGGAATTACTCAGTAATCCCACTATATAGAAGGCCGGTGTGAGCTGCTAATTGCAGATGACACCCATCAGTTACATCAAGGAACAGAGCTGTCTCCACTCCCTGCTGTTTAACCCCTATATGAATAAGAAATGGTGCCGCACACCATTTCCTCATGCGATCGGCACCACAGTGGCAAGATTGCATGGTCCTGTCAGTTAATATGGTGACTGGAAGCCTTATGAAGGCTTCTATCACTTGCACACATGTGATTCTAAGGGCTTGTTCACATGACGTTTCGGATCCGTTTTGGATGCGTTTTACGGATCTGTTTTTAACCTGCGAAAACTGGATGCAAGCTGCATCCAAAAAGCGGATCCATAAAACGAAACAGCTGATCCTTTTTTGGATGCTTATTGGATGCGTTTTGCATGCGTTTTACGGATCCGTTTTTTGGATCCGTTTTTTTCAATGCTTTATTTAAATCAACCGAGCAAACATTAAATATAATATAACCTATCAATGACCAAGAAAAAACCCTTTTTTTACCTAGTGTCAATCAACTGTACATACACCTATGATTTTAGAACCCGCCCCCCCTTATTTCTTTTTAAATCAACCAATAGTTTTCAAACCCACCCTATGTAAATGAATTAATAACAATCATTTATAAACTAAATCATTTATAAACTAAATATTTATAAACTAAATATATATTTAGTATACATATATATATATATATAATTTATATATATATATGTATACATTTATATAAAAATATATATATATATAATATATATATATAAAACTATTATATACATTTATAATATTATATACATTTATATTATATATAAATACTATACAAAAATATATTTATATATAAATATATATAATTATATACATTTATATAAATATTTATATACATTTATAAACTAAATATAACCCAAGCATAATATTCAAATTTTATATTTAATTTAAATCCAATGCGTTTTACGGATGCGTTTTTGGCATCGAAAGCGGATCCAAAACGCACCCAAATGTAAGCTGCGCTTTTTGATCCGCTTTCAGGATGCCAAAAACGCACTACATTGTTTTCTATGGGGATTTCTCTTGCGTAAAACGCAAGAAGAATTGACATGTCAATTCTTAAAACGGATCCGAAAAGCGGATCGCGAAAAGCGCATCGGCGATCACTCGTGTGAACAGCGATGCGCTTTTGCCATTGAACGCAACGTTAATCACACTGACAATTGTTAGATCCGTTTTGCAGATCCATAAAACGGATCCGTAAAACGGAACACAAAAACGTCGTGTGAAAAAGCCCTAACACTTCCTGCCCCATGCAGGAAGTGCGAGAACCGCTTTCTTTGAATACCCTTCTGCTTTATTTATACAATGCAGAAGGGGGTACTAACAATCACATCCCCTAGTGGTCAAGTACCCTTGAGGGACTCGATATTAAAGTGTAAAAGAAAAAAAAAGTTTTAAACATAGAAAGGGATTCTTTACTGTTAGAGCAGTGAGACTGTGGAACTCTCTGCCAGAGGAACTTGTCATGGTGAATTCACTAACAGAATTCAAAAAGGGTCTGGATGCATTTCTGGAGTGTAATAATAGAAAAAAGTTATAGTGATTAGGATTCTGGAGAGGGGTCGTTGATCCAGGGATTTATTCTGATATTGCCAGATTGGAGTCGGGAAGGAATTTTTCCCTAAAATTAGGACAATGGGCTTCTACCTCATGGGGGTTTTTGCCTTCCTCTGGATCAACACTTTAGCAAAATAGGCTGAACTGGATGGACATATGTCTTTTTTCGGCCTAACAAACTATGTAAAGTATTTAACCCCTTAAGGATGCAACCAGTTTTGACCTTGCTGACAGAGCCCCATTTTTTAAATCTGAAATGTATCACTTTATGTGAGAACAACTTTTTTTTTACCTATCCATGCTATTCAGAGATTGTTCTCTCGAACCCAGAAAATCAGGGTGAGTTCAGACCAAAAACATGGCGCTCGGGCGATCCAGTAATCAAATTAGATTAAAATACTGTTATATATATATACAGTCATATGAAAAAGTTTGGGCACCCCTATTAATCTTAATCATTTTTAGTTCTAAATATTTGGGTGTTTGCAACAGCCATTTCCATTTGATATATCTAATAACTAATATTGCATATTTTGTGTTAGTACAATAAACCTCATTTCAATCCGGAAATATTACTGGGTCCATCAGTTATTAGATATATCAAATTGAATTGGCTGTTGCAAACACCCAAATATTTAGAACTATAAAAATGATTAAGATTAATAGGGGTGCCCAAACTTTTTCATATGACTGTATATACACATACACACACACATATACACACACACATATATATGTATATATATATATACACACACACATTAAAAACTGACATTATAAATAATCTAGTAGTAGTTTCCAAAGGATTAACATTTTTAAATTTATTTAAATAAAAAAACAATTGCAACGCGTTTCGGTAGCGGTAGGCACTGCTATTTGGAAATCAAATTTTGGTGGGTGCCATGTCGCATTTGCAAAGCCCCTAAAGTACTAGAACAGGTGAAACCAGAAGTCGCACCATTTTGGATTTAACACCCCTCATGGATATCATCTAGGGGGTGTATTGTTCAATTTGGGTGCACAGGTGTTCCATCGTTTTTTTAAGAATTGGGCCATGAAAATGGGGGAGGGAGGTGGGAACGTAGTTCTGCCATTGTTTTTTGGGCTTCATTTTTATAGCGTTCGCAGTGCGGTATAAATGACATGATAACATTACTATTCAGGTCGGTACAGTTACAATGATATACTGTAAATGTTATATAGTTTTTTATGTTTTATTACTTTTACACAATAGAAATGCATTTATAAAAAAATTGCGTTTTTATGTCATCATAGTCAGATATACATAACTTTTTAATTTTTCTGTATATGGAGCTGAATAAGGGCTTGTTTTTTGTGGGATGAGTTGATGTTATTATTGGTACGATTATGTGGTTCATCTGACGCTTTGATCGCTTTTTATTAATATTTTTGTGGGGCATTTTAAACAAAATATAACAATCCTAGTAGTGTCTTTTATTTTTTAGAGTGGTCACCATGCTGTATAAATGACATGCTAGCTTTATTCAGAAGGTTGATACGATTACAGCGATACCCAATTTGTATATTTATTTATGTTTTACTGCTTTTACACAATAAAAACACTTTTAGGCTACGTTCACATGGCATAGTAAGTACACCCTGCAATTACACCGGGACTCCGGGAGCTCGCGCCGGGGCGCGCACTCCCGGGGGGCAGGGGGGCCGGCAGCCCGCCGGCCCCATAGACATTCATTACTAGCGGTAGTAATTGACATGTCACTTATCTCCCTGTGCGTCGTATTGTACGAGCGGGGAGAGGAGGCAAAATCCATAGTTCTCTATGAGAACTGTGGATTACCGTAATGACTGGGGCGCATTTCGCTCATATTTGAGTGCAGTACGCCGCGAAATACGTGGCGAAATGTGCCCCAATTTAACCCGTATGAACATAGCCTTATTCAAAAAGGAAAACACGTTTTTGTATCGCCATAGTCTGAGAGTCGTAACTTTTATTTTTCTGTGTACGGAGCTGTGTATGGTCTTGTTTTTTGCAGGATGAGTTGACATCTTATTGATATTTTTTGGGGGGACACAGCTTTTTATTGGGAGTCAGGGTGAAGAAAATACTGCAATTCTAGTACTGTTTTTTTTTATTTTTAACAGCCCTCACTGTGCAGTATGTGTGACAAGTTAGTTTTACTCTGTGGGTCGATACGATTACGGAAATACCCAATTTGTATAGTGCTTTTTAGGCTGAAGTGCTTTAAAAAAATAAAACAGTTTTTATTATGTAAAGCAATATTTATCCATTGCTCTCTTCTGATAGCCATAACTTTTTAATTTTTCTATATACAGGGCTGTGTAAGGGCTTTTTTTGTGGGATGAACTGACGTTTTCATTGGTGCCACTTTGACATTTATATGAGTTTTTGATCACTTTTTATTTAATTTTATCGTAATTATTTTCTTTTCTTCTGGTTTTTTTTTACGGAATCCACTGTGCAGTTTAAATATCATGACAGATTTAAAGGGTAGGTTGTTATGCATGTGGCAATACCAAATATGCATACGTTATTTTTTATTTTTTGGGGGGCGATTCCCACTTGTATAGAGAAAAAGGCCGTTGTACGTGTTTTTATTTTATATTTTGTGTTTTCCTTTTTTTTTCCACTTTTCCTCATAGGGGACTTGTAACAGTGATCTTCAGATAATAATAAAAAGTTACACGTAATTGGTATCGCTGTGTCCATAAAAGTTGGATCTAATAAAATATAACATCATGTATCATGCATACAAAAAAAAAGTTATTGGTCACAGAAAATGGCGCAAATTTAAGAAATAGAGAATGTTTGTATTTTTTTTACGGTACTAAAACATAACGAAAACGCTACATATTTGGCATTGCCGAAATCATATCAACCTGCAGAATATAGATAATACATTGCTTATACTGTAGAGTCAACGCAGTAGAAACACGTTGTTTTTCATATTTCAACCCACTATGAATTTTTTTTGCGGCTTCCCAATACATGATGTGGTATGGTCAAAAACACCATTAGAATGTACATATTGTCCTGCAAAATAAGAGCCCTTATATTTCTATATACACTACCGTTCAAAAGTTTGGGGTCACCCAGACATTTGTGTGTTTTCCCTGATTATTTATCAAATGGATTGCAAAATGGATAGAAATACAGTCCAGACATTGACAAGGTTAGAAATAATGATTTGTATTTGAAATAATAATTTTCTACTTCAAACTTTGCTTTCGTCAAAGAATGCTCCCTTTGCAGCAATTACAGCATTGCAGACCTTTGGCATTCTAGCTGTTAATTTGCTGAGGTAATCTGGAGAAATTTTCCCCCATGCTTCCAGAAGCCCCTCCCACAAGTTGGATTGGCTTGGCACTTTTTGCGCACCATACGGTCAAGCTGCTCCCACAACCCAACAGCTCAATGGGGTTGAGATCTGGTGACTGCGCTGGCCACTCCATTACAGATAGAATACCAGCTGCCGGCTTCTTCCCTAAATAGTTCTTGCATAATTTGGAGGTTGCTTTGGGTCATTGTCCTGTTGCAGGATGAAACTGGCTCCAATCAAGCGCTGTCCGCAGGGTATGGCATGGCGTTGCAAAATAGAGTGATAGCCTTCCTTATTCAAAATCCCTTTTACCTTGTACAAATTTCCCCCATTTTTCCCAAGCCCCAAAGCCCCCCCCCCAGCCCAATCCCCTTCCTCCACTATTTTTTTAACAGAGGGGCGTCAGGCACTCTTTCCAAAATTTTTTCGGTTTCTGCGTTTTTCCAAAAAATTTTTCCCTTTCTGTGTGATCCAAAACCCCTTTCAAACCCCCAATTCGTCTTCCAATTAAAACCCCCCTTTTTTTTCCCAATCCCCCTCGGGTCCCAATGCCCCTGTGTTTTTTAGCCCAATATTAATTTTTTTCCCTTTTTTTTAGCCATTTCTCAGAAAATGGCTTTTTTTTTTGGCCATTTTCTTTGGGTCCCTTTTTTAATTTTTAGGGCTGCCGGGTGGTTAGACCCATTTTTGTGCTCTCCTCTAAAGGGGGGTAGTTACACTGTTGTAGGAAATCTTCAGTTTCTGGAAATTTTTTTCCACTGGAAAACCCTTTCCCACTCTAAAGAACAAGAATAAAAACGTCTGTCAAGGGGGGTCGCGGGGCCGTTACCCCCATTTTACCCACCACGCTCTGGTGCACCGCTGATTTTGGCCTGTCCCGGCCGCCGCCCCCCGAACCCCGGGGTTTTTTAGGGCGCGCGAACAGTTTTCTTTTGGTTTTTAAAGGGGCCCAAGCTTCCCTTTTAATTGGTCTATTGCCGGCGCTGGTTCTTTTTTAAAAGGAACAACCCCCCCCAAAGGCATTCTCCCCCAGTTCGTTGTGGGGCGTTCAGTGTCTTTTGAGAGTTTTTGGGTTTCCGTATTGTTTACCCGTGAAACCACCCGTTCCCTTGCGTTTCCTGCCCTTCCCCTTTTTGCCGCCGGGCCCTGCCCTGTTGCCTGTCCTCGGGACCACAAGAAGCCTCTCCCGCCTGCCCTGACCTTTTTTGCCTGTCCCCCCCTACGTCCCTGGATTACGTTTCGGGTACCTAAACATTTACCCCGGCCCGCCACCCGGCAAGCAAGCTCGTCAGGGGTAGCGACCTGGTAGCCCCCACGCCGCAGAAGCCACCCCGCTTTGCGGGGGGCTCTGGTGAATATCGGGGGTTTATTTAGCCCCTCCGTCCCTGACTTTGGCTTAAACTTTCATCGCTTTTGCGATGGCCCTCGAACCCACCTTTTGCGTTATATAATGAAACCGGCCCAAGGAAAATTCCCGCCAGATTTTCCTTTGCCCCACCCCCCGGGATGTCACGAGGGCCCCTGTCGCCCAAAGCCAAAAAAATTACCAGCTTTGGGGCCAGGGTTTCAAAAACCACCTTCGGGCCGGGTCTACCCCCCTTTGCCACCCCCCGCCCCTGAAAACCTTTTGGTCTTAGGAAATCCTTTGCTTACCTTCCCTCCGGCTTCGGAAACCCTCTCTGAAATCGGGCCCTCCCCTAAAGGGGAAAATCCCGGGGGTTTTCTTTAAAGCCCAGTCCCTCCACCCAAACCTTAAAGATGAGGGGACATCTTTTTCCCCACAGAGCGCGCCCAAGGGGTGGCCTTATTATCACCCCTTTTGTCTGGAGAACCCTTGGCTTGGGGGCCATGCCACTGTGGTGGGGGACCCCTTCTGACAGCCCGACCCCCAAACCTTCCCCCCGGGGTTTCCGCACTGTTTTTTGGGGAAACCTGGGTTCGTACTTTTTTTGGGGCCCTGCCCCCCGGGCATTGCCCCGGGCCCTTGGGTCAGAGCGACACCACAGTCGGTCGTTTTTCCGAACATTTGCCCCCACCCCCACCCCCCCCTACGGCGGGTTTGGGAAAACAAAAGCTTTGGGGGCCCGATTTTTCTGGAAAGGGGGTCTCCTGGAAAACGAATTTAAGGATGGGCCCCGCCGGTCGGGACCCTACCAGCTCCCCGCTGGATGAAAATTTTCCCAACTAAAACCCTTAAAATCGATATTGGGTTTCCCCGAAAAGCAAAAAAGGCTCCCCCCCACCCAATTAATTTTTTTTGGGGGTCCTTCCCCGTCGCCGTCACCCCCGTTTGGCTCCCAAATTTTTCCCAACCCATCGCCACTCACTTTTTTCCCCCCGAGGGGTTTTTTGGAAGAAAAAACCAAAAGAAAGGTAAGGGTTTTGGGGGCCCCCCTGCCCCGGGAAAGGAACTTCACACCCTTTTCGATGAAGAGTGTTTTTTTTTGTGGGGGTTTTCCTGGCCATTTTATTGGGGACTGCCGGTGCCGGGGGGGAAATTTCCCGCACCCAGGCTCGTTGGAGAGGGGGCCCCCTTAGGTGTCAGAGCACCTCTCCCCTTTCCTGCCCAAATTCCCTCGAAATTAGTTGTGTTTTCCCCGGGAAAAAACCCTTTTCAGGCCACCGCTTTTATTGATTTGGACCCTGCGGGAAAAGTTCCGTAAAGCCCCCAAACCCTTGGGAAACCAGGTTAGTCTCCCAGTAAACCCTCCGTTCCCGAACCCTTTGATTTTTTCTCCAGGTCAGGGCGAATCCCTTTAAAGGACGCTTCCGTTTCCCGGCCTGCTCCCCCCCACTTTGCAGATTGGGGCTCTTCACAAGGAGACTCTGCGGCTTTTTTCCGTCCTGCCCTCGTTTCCTTTCCCTCAAAAACCCTTTCCGGGGCCTCCCTTTGGGTTTTGAAAACCCCAATACCCCGCCCTTGGATTTGGAGCACAGGTTTGAAGTAATTCGTTGGGGTTTTCCGGGCGTGTCTCTCAGGGTTGCCGGGTCGAACCCCCGCAACCTCCCTTCCTCGGCCCGTCTTCTCCGGAAATCTACTAAGCCCCCAACCAGGCCCTCCCTACGCCTTACTGGGACTTTGGGCCGACGTTTTTTGGGGAAAAGGAAAAGGGCTAAAAACTTTTCCCTCCACCCCCGTCCTTATAAATTGCCCCCATTGATCTGCAACCTGGCTGTCTTCTCCCCCCCCGGGGGCCGGGTCTACCCCCCCTCTCCGCCCCCAGAGACAAAGGCGAGGGTCAGAATGTATCATGGAGAACCCCCCGAAAAGGGGCTTCATCCGGGGATTTCCTTTCCCCAGAGGACCGGCTTCTTTGTTGGTTGGAAAAAAAAAGAAGGGGTTTTCTCCGGCCCTGAAACGACTGGGGGGCCTTATAAAAAAATTAGGGTTTTAAAAAACCCCGCAAACCCCTTCCCCTTTTTGTTTAAAAAACCTTTTCAAACCCCCCCTGCGGGGGGAGTAATTTTTTCCCAAGTTTGGTCTTCCGCGGTGCTTTTTCCCTAAATTCCATTCGAGAAGGCGATGATGGGAAAAAAACGGAAATTTAATACGGGGGATGGCCCCCTTTCGAATATATTTTGGGTTATCCCCATTCGGTCTTTTCAAGGGCCCTTGCTGTGTTTCTGAATTTTTGGCCCAATGAAAATTCCCCCGGGCCCCCCTACTCTACGTCTGGTTATTGTTTATTTTGGGACTATTCTAATTTTTTTCCCCCCTGTTCTCGAATGCATTCCCTTCCCCCCACGTGCCCGGGGTCCCCAGGGGACTACCCCCGCACCCTCAGTTTTTTCCCAAAACCCCGGGAGAAGTGCCCTCTTTGGGGCATCCCACCCTTATCCTTTTTTAGGGTAAAACCCGTTTCGGGACAAGGGTCCCCCGGGGGGGAGGGGGGGGCCTTTTCAAAACTCCCCCCAAGTTTTCCCAAGGGGCCACAACCGGGTTTGGGCCTTCGGGGCCTTTTAAACCTTTTTTTGGGTTTTCTCCAATTTTTTATAGACAATTTACCCACCTTCTCTACGTTTGGTTTGGCTAAACTGGTGGCCCCAAACTAAGAAAAACGCCAACCCAAAAAACCTGGCCCCCAAAGGAAGCTCAAAGCCTTAAACCGTTTTCCAAAATCAACTTTTTCTGGGTCTGCCCCTTGTCCTGTCCCCCGCCTGGACCCAACCCACCCATTTTTTTTCTGGAATTTTGGTGGCGTTCCTTTTGGGGGTGCCGCCCCTGCCTCCTGCAGAAAATCCCCCTTCAGGTAAAACGAAAATTTAACTTGGGGAGTTTTTCTCCCAAACCTTCTCTTCCTGCCAGAAGAAAAAATACCGTTGGGGTTTTTCGCGATTTTACTGGCCAAAAATTGTGCTCTAAAAGGGAATTTGGCGTCACCTGCGGGAGGGGGCTCGCCCCCTTTAATTTAAACCACCCTTAACCGCTAAAACCTAAA
>JAODAL010053344.1:0-25352 GCA_025379985.1 Phyllomedusa bahiana | reverse complement strand
AGAGTGGAAATATCACCAAAAATTTTAAATTTTAAAAGGGCAACTCGTCCCTTTAAATACAAGTGTCCTTCTCTTATTCACAGTCCCAAAATTCAAATGCCCAAAAAAATGTCAGAATTTATCTTGTTTTTTAGAAAAGTACATTTTGTTTAACATTTACAGTAGTTCAATACAAACAACCGATGATAAAATGAAAACTCAAGTAAAATGCTGCTGCTATAAGAAGCACAGGTGTGCTGTCGGATTATGCCCTCCCTGGATAAAGCATTGACGCATAATGGATTGTGATCTACATGTTGAAGATGAGCATTCTGCAAGTTTAAATAGTTGTATCTGTTTTTTGTTTTGAACTTTGTTAAAGATGATACTCTCTGAGTACACAAGATAATTGCTGACATTTTTGTGGTCATGTTGAACTTTGAGGTATTCGCGTTTTTACTAAAATAGACTGCCAAGTAAGTATTAATTTCTTTGAAAAAATGTTTTGGTTTCAAAATCGTGTTTTGCTTAACCTTGTGAAAAATTTACATTTAATGTAAATATAACTGGTTTTATTTTGTAAAAAATCCTGTTTTTAAAATTTTTGTGTACTTTAAAAGGGACATTTGTTTTTCAGGAGAGGTTTTCTACTGCTTTGGGAGAGTTTGAAAGGAGGGAACTTCAAAAATTCAGTGCACATCGCAGACTCCATTCGATGGGATATGGATCCATGGTTCATGTTACTGCAGACAATTCTGACGGTTGTATGAGGGTAAGAGTGCGATGAAAGTTTAATATGTCTTGGACCGGCAGTAGTATATTGGGGTTACAAAGTCCTGCAAATCATATATAAAGCACCATTTATTGTCTTTGAGGTAGTAAGCATTGCCGTGTAAGTTTTTTTAATTTGATATACAAGCCAAACCAAAATGAAAAGGTTTTTCCTTTGTCAATCCCTTTGGGGGGAACAGCCCCTTTGGGTATAGGCCCTCGATATATGAGGAAGACTGACACTAGGTAGAAACCAAGGGCCACATGATAGGGCTTATGGCAAAAAAATGAGTTTTAGACCAAACGTTTTCAAACATGTGGCCCCCAAATTTTGGTTTCCTGGATGGTCTATACCCCCAAAGAGCCAAGCTACTCCCTTTTATCCTATGTCCTAGGGGCAGACAATTCTCAAAATGCCTGCTGCTTTTTTTATTTGAGTTTATTCAAAATTTTTTTCCCCCCAAAGGGTAAGGAATTTTCCCCCCACCGTCAGGGGGCTAATTCATGAAACCCACTTTTGATGGCGGGCAAATTCCCCACTCCTGGATACTGCCTCTTCTGGGGACCCCTCGGACTCTGGCTCAGAGCCAGACAGGGATAATGTAGTGGCAGTTGTGGTACATGCCCCTTATTCGCAGGATCCCTTCATATTAAAGGATAGCATCAGGATTGAGGATATTAAGGATGAGGATGTCTCCCTCCTCTGAGGGGGTTTGTGTAGCAAACGGCAGTGTTTGGTGTTCCCTACTCACATTGAGTTTGAGGGACTTGTTTTCAGGGAGTGGAAGCATCCACAGGAGGCTTAATGCCCTTTTTCCTGAATAAAAAAGGTGTTCTCTACTAGTTGCAAGCCACCATGGACAACCTTGATATAGCCTTGTGGTACTGGCAATTATTCCCCTCATGAAAGGCAGTTGTATGGGTGATCAGTATTTTTTGCATCCTAGTGTGAACCGACACATATGTAATGTTAAGGGCCTTAATAAGCAGCTGCCCCCCCTAGTGGTCTATGAGCATCACCATTCCTATTGTGAAAGCGATGGTGCTCAAAGATTGTGCTGAAAGTGGATTGAGGATATTGCAACTCTGTTTTTGAAGTCTCTGGGGCAGTCTTGCAGCCTACCTTTGCTTCCTCCTGTGCTAGCAAGGTCGGCATAGTCTGGGATTAACCGCTTCAGCAGGTGCTAGCATTTGTCATTTCAACAGGAAATCTGTTGGATCCCGCATTCCAGTGGTTGAATGCCGCTGAGTTTCTTTGTAAGGCCTTGCTTGGATCTGCACGCTACACTGTCAGATCATTGGCTAATTCGGTGGAAGTCCAGGGAAACCACACTGTCCCCATCGCAGGTGGAATAATATGTGATGTGACTTCTGTCAACCACACTAAGGGTATGTTCACACGGTGTCTTCACTCCGTATGAACATATACTTTTCTGATGCGTCTCTGGATCCATCAGAACGGGCCCAGAAACGCATCTAACAATTAGCAGTGACTTTATCACTGCCGGCAATGACAAACACGCAGCGGCGTTAACATAAGAGATCGCCGCTCCGTGTTTGCATCGCGCATGTCGGGTCCGTCTTGAGGATGCGATCTAAGAATTGCATTTCATTTCTTTCATCGCATCCTCAAGACGGACCCGACAGGCGCGATGCAAACACGGAGCGGCGATCTCTCATGTGAACTCCGCTGCGTGTCTGTCATTGCCGGCAGTGATAAACTCACTGCTAATTGTTAGATGCGTCTCTGGGTCCGTTCTGACGGACCCAGAAACGCATCTGAAAAGCGTATGTTTCAGACGGAGTGAAGACGCCGTGTAAACGTACCCTAACAGGAGGCATAAGTCTGTGATGCCTCTTTTTTGAGGTGGAATGATAAGGCAGGAGTGGAGAACTGGCGCTCCCTGTGCCTAAAGTCCAGGGTGTCTGATGCAGCCTCCAAAAGTACTCTTTCTGTTCCCCTTTTCTAGCAACCGACTGAGGTGATCTCAAAGGCTACAGGTGGCCACAGTTCCCCCTTGAGAATTACCCTGCACGGCAGTTGTTGCGTAAAGTGCAACAACTGGTCTGTAATCTCAGAAGCCTACCAGTCCGGGGGTGAGCCTTTTCCATTCCGCGTCACTGCTCTTTCCACTCGGTAAGGCATCTTGTCTTGGCTTCACAGGTCTGAAAGGCTGCGACCTGGGCCCCAGTTCATGCCTTGACCATATTCATACCCTGGCCTCGGCTGATGCAAGCCGGAGTCGTAAGACACTTCAGACAGTGGTGTTCTGACTGACTTGCAGTGCTGTCAACTTTTTCTTACCAATTTGTACCCACCCTCTGGGGCTGCTTTTGGACATCCCATGTTAGTGTGTCCCCCAATGATATTGATCGAAATTTGGATTTTTGCATTTACTGTGAAATCCTTTTCTCGTCTTATTCATTGGTCGACACAGATTCCTCTTTTTCACTTGTTTTATTCTAATTTGGACATTTTCTTCTTGGAATTGGAAAGTGTTTTTTCCTTCCTACTACGGCTTTTGTACCAACTGAGTAGCTTGGCCTCAGTAGGAGGGATATAGACCGTCCCAGTGGAGCCAACTCATTTGGTTTCCGCCTAGTGTCAACCTCTAAGGGCGAGGGACTATACCCAAGGGTGCGGTGTCCCTGCAATGAATCGGATGAGAAAAGGATTTTACAGTAAGTACAAAAATCGTAATATTTTAAAAAATTGTACAGGAAGAAGAAATTTTCTTTCTTTTAGTCGCTTCAGTTTCTTTTTATTATGTAAAAGACTGTGCTTGGTGATTCATGACTTTCCATGAATAACACATCAGCTGTGGAGGTAACTCAATGTTGTGTTATACAGCTGCAGTGTATTGAGGAACACAAAGCATGATGAACTGCAGAGTAGTTCCCAAGGTCATTACTCTATACTTTGGCTGCCTGCAGATCATTATGCTTGTTCCTCTCCAGAAACAACTATGACTGATAAAAAGGCTAGTGCTTCAGGGATTAAAGACTTCTTAGGCCTTTGCCCGCCCTCTCCCCTTCATCATCACATGCTAAGAGCCGTAAGTTGTTGTTGTTTTTTTTTTTTTTTAAAATTGATTTAGCTATATTAAAGCAATTTAAAAGAGGTATTTTTTTTAATGGGGCACCTACTTATTGAATTAGCTTTCTTATTTTTTTATTTCTACAATCTTGTTTTTTTTTACTCCTTGCACTATGCAGTATAAACTTATGGTGTACTTTTTTTTTTTAATAGTTAAAAAGGGAATTTATTATTTTTAATGGAGCTAAATTTAACTTAATTCTAGTGGGTTTTTTGTTTAATTTTTTTTCCTCTGGCGGACCTAAAGCAGCGATAGCAGTGCTACAATGTATTACTACAGTCAGTCAGTGGAGAAAAAGCTTAACTTACCATGTCATTTATTACTCTGGTCATTGCCTTTAAGCTAGTCTCTCCAGATAACAAAACGATCAAGATGTAATTGACTGCTATTTTTAATTAGACTACATACAGATAAACTGCAGTAAAGTGAGATTAGACTAGTCTGCCCTGCCATTCGGGAGTTTTATCTGTTTAGGCTAATCCACGGCTTATCCACAACGGATTTCGCCCGGAATTACACCGTGTGCTCGGCAGCAGGAGCAGTGGGGGTGGGGGGGTTCAGCTCGCCGGCCACATAGATATTCATTATCCACGTCGCGTATCCCGCTGGGATAATTGACCTGTCAATTTCTCTCTGCTCGCCGTATTTCGCGAGCGGGGAGAGGAGACAGAATCCATAGTTCTCTATGGGAACTGTGGATTACCATAATGACTGGGAAGGATTTCAGCCATATTTTGCGCAGTACGGCGCAAAATCCGGAACAAAATCCGTCCCAAAAGAAGCCGTGTGAACATAGCCTTACTATCACAGCTAGAAAAGGACACGATTGTATATGTATTTTTTATTTGCATAAGGCTGCAGAAATAATAATAATACTGCCACAATGAAAAAACAATATTTTCCAGGACCAAGTATTGGTTTTAAGAAAAATACCCTTTTCTGATGGAAGTCTGCCTTTAAGAGACAATGAAGTCTTGCTTGCCCCACCCACATACAGTGTTTACTTTGTACACACACTGATACAGAGAAAGTGATCAGTCACTATATGAGGGTTGATTCAGCAGTACTTTGTTTCTAACAGTTTGCTATGCACGCACACTGGTACAGGGAATGTGTATGTGGGCAGGATAAGACCGGTCAGATTTTTACTCAGAAATCTTGCACCTAATCATATAAACCTGTAAATCAGGGAGCTCTGCTTTGCGCCTTCTTCACATCCTGCTCTCAAATAGTGTAGCATGAACCACCTGACAAGTGTTTGGAAACATTACAGGAGTTTTTTGTGTGTTGTGTTTTGAGTTCCTAACATTTACTTTTTGTCTTGTTCCCCCCCACCCCCCCACCCCTTCCCCTTTTTTTTCAGTGTGGTGGCAAAATTCTGGTGGGTGACACAGCTGTGTATACAAAACGATTTCAAGATAAGAATCTTCGCTGGCATCTTAAATGTTTTGTCTGTGAGACATGCCACCTTCCCTTGTCCCATTATATATACTTTCTGCAGGACAGCAGAATTTATTGTGGCCGTCATCATGCAGAACTTACTAGAGCACGTTGTGCTGCCTGTGACCAGGTAATGAAGAACCTTCCACAATGATGGAACTAATGCTTACTCTAAATATGGATTTGCTTTTCGTTTGTAGACTTACTTTTTTGTTAGAGGAAATGTATTCAGTATTGCAATAGAAAAGCAGTCGTCTCACCATAGACATTAATGGCATATCGATAGGGTATGCCATCCATGTCGGATAGATGCAAGTCCCACCTCTTGGTGCTGCTCCGCTGCATTCGGAAGTTCTTTTTAATTCAATGGGAGAGTCCCGACCACTTCTACATTCTGAATGGAGAAATTTCGGGACTCTTTCTCAGAGGATCTGCACCTACTAGATACTGATGGCATAACTGATAGATATGCCATCATTGGGTATAATGCAAATACCCCTTTTGGTAAATGTATTCAAATGGTGTTTTATTGTTTCAGAACTATTTTATTGTACTAAAGTTCAGACAGTTCTGAAAACACAGTGACGAAAATATCTTAAAACTTGCACATGACAAAAAGCTTTTATCAACTAGCTAAATAATAATTTATAATGAAAACTGCAATTTGATTGAATACAGTAAGCCAGATACTTCACTTTTCTTTTGCATCAGTTTTGACTAACCTGGCCTATGACTAGAAATACAAGTGGATGAATGCCCTGTTAAGGCTTCAGTTCTGTTCTATATAACTAGGAAGAACTACGGCCAACAAAGCACAAGAAGTAAAGCAAATACTGGTATGGGGTTACAATTAGTATATAGCAGACAAGGTACAAGTCAGTTACCTGGTATTAGACCTTAGTGCTGTGCAGCCACATGGGGGCGTGTGATGCAAAAAAGTTCCTGGTTCATTCTGATATGCTAGCACGGCATAACCCCCGTCAGAATACAGCGACAAGCTACTGCCCGGCACATGCTTTTAACCTAGCTGGTCACACCCCCTCATGCCCCTGGGATGGATTGATGTCACTCTCCCATCTGGGCCGAGTCACTTGAAACTTCTCCCGAGAAGGCCACAGAAAGGCATCTCTGATACCATCAGACCTGGCTGAGTCCCAGCTATGTTCGGATACCAAACACAGCTTTGCTGCTAGATTCCTACTAGCAGTTCTCCCCATCCCTGCGTCCGAAAATGACGGGAGACTCGGGTGGGCATGCATCTCGTCCGAGTTCTCAAATATGGAACCGGTATGCAGGTGTGACGTGTAACAATTCTGTAATTCCCTATGAAACTAAGGCTCCCGATTTGTCTGGCTCAAGCCTTTGATCAATTCTTCAAATCTGACTGTTGATAACTCTGGTCCAAAGGAGTCTGCTAGATGTGTGAAATAAACACAGAAAGGCCCTTTGAAGCCGGACCCTCTGGTTAGAACTTATTTTCTATTCACAGGAGTGCTGACATGCTTTGCACCTTAATAGATTTAAGTGAGGCCCTGTGACCCCCACATGACCCAGTGATTAACTTGGATCCAACTATATAATTACATTCCTATATGTAGACTTACACAACCTTATTAATGTTTGTGCCACAATAGATAATAACAGTAAGCACTCAAATCAAGGAAAATTAAGACCCAGCAAGGCAGGTGGAAAAAGATGAGAGTAGGGGGTGGTAACTCTCCAAAAATAAGTTTTTAAAAGACATAAGAATACTAGAGGACCAAAAAATGTTTAACTTGAGCCAATACAAATGAAAAGAAACGATATATTCTCTTCTATTGAAAAGTCTAAAATGTCCCCCGAAAATTTCAATAGACTTGAAAAAAATTCCTAAAAAATAGTGAATAATCCCGTTGTCAATACAGACACTGGTGAGAATAATAGAGAAACATCTATAGATGTAATATATAAACATACTTTTCAAGCTTTGAAATCAAGATTTAATCTGGTAAACGAACACTCAGAAACTTTCAATACCTTTCAAAGTCTTGTCATCACGGATCTACGGAAAATGCAAAAAATAAAAAGAAATATCATAAAGGCAATCTTACAAAAGATGAAAAGAAAGTCATAGTATCATTACAAGAAAATAACGACATTGCTATACCACTGACAAATAAGGGCAGAAGCATAATAATATTAAATCAAACGTAAGTCATCTACTTGGATATCAATATTTTCCTAGACCAAAATTAAATTCAAACTAAAAGTTATTGAAAAATTACAGATACGAACAGTTTCATCGCATATATGAGCTGCCACCTCCCTCGGTGGCGATCTACTATCCCAAAAAGCCAAGGATTATGAAAAGGAAGCTAAATATTTACGAGATCTCCACACACACTCTTGCAAGAAAAAAAGAAAAAATTGCATAGAATCTAATATTGAGCATCACAATTTATATCACAACATATCACAATATAATGTGCAGGCCAAAATGTTTAAAAGGACCATTCAGAAACATTGGCCCTTCTTAAAACAAGAATGAGTTGTGGGAATATACTTGCCAAAAAATCCCAGACTCGTCTTCAAAAAAAGCCAGGAATCTGGGTAACCTGGTGGCACCCACAACAAAAATATTACGAGAGAAAAACATATTTGGCTGCTAAATACTGGGATTTAAGGTTTTTTTTTTCCCCATGTGGACAGTGCTGTTCCTGTCGACACTGTCCCATTAATAAAAATAAAAAAATCTTGAGTTTTGAAAATGGCAAAGAACACGAAACATTTGAAATAAGACTTTATCACGTGTCATAAAGTGTGATATACGCTAAAAAATGTCCATCTAAAACATTTCATATATGTAGAACGAGTCCTCTCTATGTAAGGATACAGGAACACCTGTATAATATACATAGAAGCTATGCAGGACACCCATTATCAAGACATTTTGAAGAAGTACATCAATGTTCACCAAATGGTACATGTTTTTTTGGCATTGAAAAAGACAAACTGGGATGGAGAAAGGGAGATTTGATTAGCAAATTATCTGTCTATAATCTCGATACATTGCTTACTAATGGTCTCAGCAGATATTTAATTGTATGCCTTTTTAAAAAATTATTTAAAAAAATATTTAAATGTTTTTTAATTTTTAGTGAAAATAAAGTGGGAAAAAAAGAAATAATGGGAAAGAAAGGAAGGGGAGGAAAGAAGAGATTTTTTTTCCTCCCATATTTTTAGGTGTCTGTGAATTAAATAAAGTTTTCCCTTTCTATTCCCCTTATTGACATTTTGACTCACAGTAAGTAGACTATAAAAGGCTGCCATAGGTGGCAGAGTACAGCCCTGACGAAAGTGCAATACTTTCCGAAACGCGTATAAAGTGAGGCTTTTGTAGCCTTCAGTGACTTCACTGTTGCCTGCCAATCAGCCCGTACATGGGAAGGAGCACTTGGCTACAACCACGCGTACAAGTCGTTTTACCTATAAGTCAGTAATACCCATGAGTGTTAGTTTATCTGACATTGACCCCTTACACTCTGAGCATGTTGTGACTACTGTGACCATTCCGACTGCGGGAGAACGTCCATTATGATTGTTTGCAAGCACTAAAACATCAGTGTGAATGTTAGAGTATTGGAATAGCACGGGTTTTTATTTATAATATGCACGTTGCGTATAGTGCACGTTGAGGCCTGGCTCTCTTGATGAAATAAAACAAAAAAGGGTGCAATATAATTAGTATAATATACTAAGTACAAACATTAATAAGGTCGTGTCATATAGTGGAAAACATTTTATTGCAAGATGAGAGATTAGTGCTGATTGGTTTTTATCTGATCTTTTGATGTTAAAGGGGTTGTTTCGCTACAAAGAATAGCTTTCAAATTGTAGGGAACACAAAATAAAGACATTTTCCAAATATATTGCTTTGTTCCTCTGTTTTCCCCAAGGAGATACAAGTGAATTTATGACCTCCCTGGCTATTTCAGTTCCTTTAGTAACCTACCTGTAAACAAATCTCCCCCTGCTGTTTGTTCAATGAGATAACAGTGAGTGACTTCATCACACAGGTCTCTGGAATGTCCATGCTGCTCAGCAGTAAAAAGCTTGATTTATGTAAAATAAACAGAACTGTAATTAGGGCTTTTGTTTTGGGGATCAGATAAAGCCTTCTGAGAGCACTTTGAAAAGCTTCTCAGCTAATCTGATGTAATTAGCAACTGAAAGCAAGCACAGAGCTGTATGCAAATGATCAGTCTGAACCAGGAAGTGACAGAGTATTTCATTCATGCATTCTCTGAAACCCTGTAGGGAGACAACTCCTTTAATGTACATTTGAGTAACCAAGCAGAAAGCTTACTTGGACATTCCAGCTGCTTAGCTTTTCTATGTTTCTGGGCGCTTATACCGATTTCATTACAGTTTGGTATATATTGCATTCATCACAATATCCATCAAATTTTTCCAGAAAATATGCATTGGAATTGTTAGATATTTTTTGTCTTTGTTGCAGTTGATTATGTCAGAAAGATGTACTGTAGCAGAAGGACTTTGCTGGCATGTGGAACATTTCTCTTGCTGGGAGTGCGAGATGGTGTTGGGTGGAAATCGGTATATTATGAAAGGTGGAAGACCTTTCTGCAGTGGGTGTTTCCAGCGTCTTCATGCTGAAAGTTGTGAGGCTTGTGGAGAGCCTGTAGGTAAGTTGTATGCAAATAGACTTCTATTATATACCTATCAGTGAAAAACTTTGACTATCTCATTACAGTGGCCCCTATTATTAAGAATAAATAGGGCAGGAAGTGAAAATTCAGTTCTCATGGTTGTTGTGATAGAAACAGAAATATGTATGAATCGGAGTTTGTGAGAAAGGCCACATTGTGCTGGTTAGTAGGGCATTCCATTACTTTCCACCAAAAATAAACTTAAAAAAGCCAATTAAGGAACTGCTGACAAGGTTATGAGTGCCTTAGAGGGTTGTCCAGATAATTTACAAAACAAAAAAAAACACATAATGGCCTTTATCGTCACATCTGTTCCAGCACTGGCGCTGCTGCATCTCTCTCTGGTATTCTGTTTTCTTCCGCCAGTGGTAGTCAGAATGTCATCACTTCAGATACTGGCTGCAGAGTGTCATATGCTACTGCATTTTATAACCATTCGGAAGTGAACAGCTCCAAGAGGCAATGTAAGGTGACGCCTCAAAGCCAGTGCTGAAACGGAGGTGAGGAGAAAGTGTTTATTTAAAAAAATAAGTAACAACTGGACATCCTGTTTGTGCATGGGGAGGGAAGGCTAGCCCATGTGACCTTGTGCCATTACAGTACAAGCAAGTTTAAGGGACACTTCCATCAGAAAGGAGTATTTTTCTTAAAATCAATATTCCTGCAAAACCATTTCTTTTAGAATTTTTGGCAGTATTTTGGCAAATTAAAATTATTTATAAAATAGTGTCCCTTTTCTAGCTATGGTGGTGGAGAGAGAACTCCTGAATGGCTGGGCAAACTTTCACTTTACTAATAATGATTGCTCTATTGTTCTCTAAATATGGATAGGTAAGGTTAAACTAGACCACTCAGTTATTTAGCCAATAACCAGCAATACATAAAAGGATAATGGGCTAATCTTTTACTTCAGCAGGTCTGTCACTAGCTTGTGCTGTCCTCAGCAAGAGGACTATGTGACAGGTTCTCTTCAAGAAATCTGCTAACTATTTAGTGCCAGATGCCACAGGACACCTTCAGAGGAGTCAGCGACGGGTTAGAGTTGTTTTAGCAGCAAACGGGAGACACAATACTGGTCACATAACTTTATATTATGGCTCATTGGTGTATACAACTAATACAGTATTAAAACAACATGTCACAGAACCCAGCAGGTTGTCTTTGTAGAAATAGAATTGCCATTGTATCAACTTGTTTATTGGTTTCCACTACTGTATGTACATGTTTTCAATAATATCTTTTACAGATCCGAATGGGGAACTTGTGACAATAAAAGGACAGTATTGGCATACCCTGCCCTCCTGTTTCTGCTGCTCCTGTTGCAGGACACCTCTACATAGGTCAGAATTTATGATTCACGATGACCACCTATATTGCTCCCATCACTGTTTATCATCAGGTCCCTGGATGCGCGGTCCTTCCAAGTACCACAGCAATATGATGAGAGCTTCTGCCGCAAAGTGCAACCCTCACATCCATTGCACTTCCTGGAATAACACACTGACGGGATTAAAAATCAAACCTCTAAAGCCTTCACTGTATGAGGCATGCTCTGTCACAAGGTGTCAAGAGATGCTCCCAAGACTATTTATAGATACAGCAAGGGAGCCCAATAAATCCTGGATGCCAGAGCACCACCAGATAAGGGAAGAGGAGGAGGACACCTCATGTTCATCATCGGACTCTGAGCCAGAAGGATATTTTCTTGGCAGACCTATTCCAAATTACTCACTCAGTAGGACAATAAATTCACCAGTCCATGGAAAGACAACTTCCATAAAAAGACGTCACAGGGGAAAGAGCTGCAAAGTTTCATAATGTCCTCATATCTGGGGTGTTGTCTTTAAATATCACTTGTAAATTTGGCATCTATAGGTAGCTACCTGACTTGTATAATTAAACCACAACAGAAACTTTTGTAGAACTTATTAAATTATATCCAAATGTGTACAGAAAGTTACAGTGGCTCATAATCATTGTTATATCAAATTCTGAACGCAGGATCTAAGTGGTGCTATTTCTTCACTGCTAATAGAGAAGAGTAAATTATTAATCTTTAAGATGTAACAACGTATAAAATATTTAAATCCGAGCAATTAGAACTGCTGAAATCTGTTTTGAGGCAGATCCGTTTACTTGAGTATCAGATTATATATTGCCCATAGAAGTCTATGGGGGTGGTGAGTTGCAGTGTAATTAAAGGAGTTGTCTCATTACGAGCTTTCAGCCTGTCAGTGTCCCTGGTAAGTTGAACTGAGGGGCGTGCTTCTTGGTCTGTCTGTTCTGCTCCCTCTCCCCCCTCCCATCAGCACACAGGCAGCTACGTAACTTCTATACAGGGGGGGAGGGAGGGTTTGACTCTCAGAGTTCACCCTGTGTGTTGCCTGCCTAGGTCTGTTGCAGGAGAGGGCTGATCTAGGAGGTGTAGAGAGGAATATGAAAGCTGTGTGCTAATAGAGCAGAGGGGATGCAGGTGTTCCTATATCCCTGCTTAGCTTACAAGCCCTCCACATCTCCAGCAACAACAAGGGCAGTGTTACTATACTCAGGATGTCTCACTAATACAGGAGAACATAAAGTATTCACATGCCTGATTTGTATAGTATTAGTATAGTCACAGTTCCAAAGACATATCATGATTATAGTAACAGACAGGGTCACTGCTGTCACATCTATCTGTGTAGAGAGCAGGAGGAAGCAGGGACACACAGGGTTAATCCAGGCAGCTGGGACACAGACGCCAGAGTCCTCCCTCCCCCCTCCCTCCTCCTCCCTCCACTACAGAAGCATTCTGTGCGGGAGGGGCTCTCTGCTCCGACCTGTCTTCAAAGGTGATGAGTCATTCAGACCTGACAGCCAGTAAGATAAGGATCAACAGGTCGGCTACTATAGAGATTTGAGAAGCTGATGTAGTAATACTAACAGGGCTAGCTCAAAATCAGTAGAACATTTGTAATGAACATATATTGCAAAGCTGCTTGTTTTTAAAGATCTTTAAATTAAAACCCAATCATTGTAGCGAGACAACCCCTTTAAGCCAGGATGTGGGATAACTGGGAAAAAGATGATTTAACAGAAGTTTAAAAAATAAATCCATGTGAAAAACTTTCTCTATGATAAATCTTCCTTTTATCATATTTATATTTAACATAATTGGTATCACCATGTCTGTAAAGGTCTAGTTCATTAGAATATAATGTTATCACAAACTCTGAGTGCATTTGAAAAAAAAAGACAATTTATTACAAGAATTGGATTTGGTCACCTTGCCTGCCAAAACATTTTTTTAATTAAAGGGCAATCAAAAAGTTGTATTTACCCCAGAGCGCTGAAAATAAAAGCTACAGCTCAAGCTGCAAAAAAAACCCAGAAACTCCCACATATATAAAGGGAAAAAATGTAGTTAAACCTAAAGGGGTATTCTCACCATACTGATTAGCTTTAACCCTTCACCACCGCAGACAGTTATTTTTTTTTTTTTTTCAAATCTGACGTCACTTTATGTGGGAAATTCTTTTTAATGGTTTTACATATCAATGTGATTAAGATTGCTTGTTTTCTTGTGACACATTATGCTTTAAGTTAGTAATAAATTTCGATATAGCCCTTGTTTATTTGTGAAGAATCTCAAAAAAAAAAAAAATCTTTTGCCATCTTCAAAATGTAAATATTTCTGCGTGTAAGACAGATAATTATACCACAGAAAATAGTTTAGAACTAGCATCTACCATATGTTTACTTTATGTTGGCATAAGTTTTTAAATGTGAAAATGTGGAATTGAAAATTTGTAACACATAAGGGACCAGTCCACTTTTGACGTGACTTTAGGGGCCTATATGTTAGACATCCTCAAAAATCACTCCAGTTAAGAAACTACACCCCTTAAAGTATTCAAAACCGCATTTAGGAAGTTTAACCCTCTAGGTGTTTCACAGACATTAAAGCAACATGGTGGTGAAATTTGAACTTTTTTTTTTTTTTGTTTCCAATTTGAATTATTTGGGCACGCATTTCGGCGCATATTGCGCTCAATACGCGGCGAAATGCGCCCCGCAATTACGGTAATTCATAGCTCTCATAGAGAACTATGGATTGTTTCGTCCCCCCGCACGTACAATACGATCGTATTGTACGCGCGGGTAGATAAGTGACATGTCAATTATTCGCTGTGATTACGTATGCTTTGGGAAGACGCGCTGATCAGTGCGACTCCCAAAACAACCGGCGTATTGCGGCACATACTGAACATGCTGCAATTACGTTGTGTGAACGTAACCTGAGAGGAGCACTTACTGGATTTTAGGGTCTTATTTTCATTAGGATTTAGGCAGCATTACATGTTTGCAAACACCGTAAAGGTGCTAAAACTTAATAAAGGGCTCTATACCCCTTAAGGAATTTACCCAGGGGTGTAGAGAGTGTACTGACCTCCCATCCCCCTCCCCCACACACACAGGTGTTGCACAGATTTTTTTAGTATTAGACTATGAAGATGTAAAATTTAATTATTTACAATTGTATGCAGTTTTAGCTGAAAATGTTTCATTCTCAGAAGTAATCTTGGAAGAAATTTTGTAAAAAAAATTTGGGTGCTTTTTTTTTTCCCCTCAAGGTCTGCAATACCCTGTATGTGGGTATAAACTGCCGTTTGGGCCCATGGCAGAATGTACAAGGGAGAGGGAGCTCTATTTGGCTTTTGGAACACAAATTTTTGTGATTGCCATGCTCCATATGAAAAGCCCCCGAAGTACCAGAACAGGTGAATCCTTCCAGAAAGGAAGGTTTTTATTTTATTTTTTGTTTGTTTTAGCATTGGACCAGGAAAATGGAAAAGACCTGAAATTCTGCCATTGTGTTTTGGGTTTCATTTTTACAGTGTTTGCCATTCGGTATAAATGACATGATAGACAATTTATATTGGTGCCACACTCCTTGATGGAGTTGAAAAGCCTGTGGCAGAATCTTCAGTATGAAGAGAATCCATGGTACATCTTTAGGTAGATTTGAAATATTTATTGAGCAATAACAAGGAATTAACTCTCCCTGTATAGTAAACCGGTTTGGTGAGCAATACTTTTAGTGGAGTATTCCCATGGCCCAACGTTTCGACTACCAGGCTTTGGTCACTAGGGACATATACACTCACCGGCCACTTTATTAGGTATACCATGTAGTAACGGGTTGGACCCCCTTTTGCCTTCAGAACTGCCTCAATTCTTCGTGGCATAGATTCAACAAGGTGTTGCAACGATGCTCAATTGGTTACCAAGTGGGCCCAAAGAGTGCCAAGAAAATATTCCCCCACACCATGACCACCACCACCACCAGCCTGAACCGTTGATACAAGGCAGGATGGATCCATGCTTTCATGTTGTTGACGCCAAATTCTGACCCTACCATCCGAATGTTGCAGCAGAAATCGAGACTCATCAGACCAGGCAACGTTTTTCCAATCTTCTACTGTCCAATTTCGATGAGCTTGGGCAAATTGGAGCCTCAGTTTCCTGTTCTTAGCTGAAAGGAGTGGCACCCGGTGTGGTCTTCTGCTGCTGTAGCCCATCTGCCTCAAAGTTCGCCGTATGTGCATTCAGAGATGCTCTTCTGCCATACCTTGGTTGTAACGGGTGGCTATTTGAGTCACTGTTTGCCTTTCTATCAGCTCGAACCATGTCTGCCCTTTTCTCCTTTGACCTCTGGCATCAACAAGGCATTTCCGCCCACCAGGACTGCCGCTCACTGGATGTTTTTTCTTTTTCGGACCATTCTCTGTAAACCCTAGAGATGGTTGTGCGTGAAAATCCCAGGAGATCAGCAGTTTCTGAAATACTCAGACCAGCCCTTCTGGCACCAACAACTCATGCCACTTTTCAAAGGCACTCAAATCACCTTTCCTGCCCCATACTGATGCTCGGTTTGAACTGCAGGAGATTGTCTTGACCATGTCTACATGCCTAAATGCACTGAGTTGCCGCCATGTGATTGGCTGATTAGAAATTAAGTGTTAACGAGCATTTGGACAGGTGTACCTAATAAAGTGGCCGGTGAGTGTATGTAGGATGCAGAAAGAGCATGATAACTTTACGATGTGGGTCAATACAATAGCAATATCTGTTTTATATAGTTTATCGTTAACTACTTTTACACTGCAGAAATGCTTTTGCGAAAAATTGCATTTTTATGTCATCATATTGTGATAGCCATATCCTTTTTTTTTTTTTTTTTGCATGTGGAGCTTATTAACGGTTTGCTTTTTATAAACTGTTATGAGAGGCGGGATAAACAAAATGCAGCAATTCCGACAGTGTTTATTTTTACAAACTGTCACCATGAGGTATAAAATGACATGATAAATTTACACAGCAGTTTGATCTGACTACTATACATACACACATATATTGTGTTGTGTGTGTGTGTGTGTGTGTGTTTTACTGGTTTTACACAATAAAAACACTTATTCAAAAACAAAACATGTTTTGCATCACAATGTAGAGCCATAACTTTTTTTCTATATTTTTTATGTATGGAGTTGTCAAAGCTTGTTTTTTGCCGAAGAATTTGAGGTTTTCATTGGTACCATTTTGTTGGGGTGGACATGACTTTTTAATTGCCTTTAAATCCATTTTTTGGAGGTAGGATGAAAAAAGTACAGCAATCCTTGAAGTGGTTTTTATTTTTAACAGTGCTCACCGTGCACTATACATGACATGTTCGTTTTACTTTGAGTCGAAACGATTACAGCGATACGCAATTTATATCACTTTTATTAAAGTGTTTTTATTGTATAAAACAAGATTTATGCATTGCTATCTTCTAAATTTCCTAATGTTTTTTCCCTGTATACGAAGCTGTGGAAGGGTCTGTTTTTTGCCAGACAAAATGACATTTTGATTGGTACCATTTTGGCGTTTATATGACACTTTTTGATTTTTATTCCATTTAATATATTGCTGGATGGTGGGAAAAAAAATCGCAATTGTCAGTTTTTTTTAATTTTTACAGCTTGCATCGTTTGGGTTAAATAATGTGACTGATTTATAGGTTAGGTGTCATAATGTACTCGATGATACCAAATGTGTACTTTCTTTATTTTAGATCTTTTTGTGGATGATTGACATTTGTAATGGGAAAAGGATGGAGTACTTTTTCCCCTTTTTTTTAATTTTACTTTACAATCTTTAGCTTGCTGGTACAGTACATAGCTGTGTGAATCACTCTGCCCAGCTGTGCTGACATCACACCATAGAAGCCATCGGCAGTCCGCAGTTGCGCGACGGGTGTGCCAATGGAGATGGAGGGAGAGCTCCTTCCTTCCTTTCTTTTATGATTGACCACAGCATTTAAGAGGCTAATCGGCCGCAAGTGAAGTAAACGCCAGTTGTGGTTGACAGCGCATGAAGCCAGCTGTAACATACAGCTTGTTCCATGCTCTCGCCATGCGGGCTCACAAGCCATTATGTCAATTTGCAGGAACCCCTTGCCAAGCAAGGCATTAAACATGTAGACAAAGTAAAATAATGACTGTTACCAATTACATTGCTGTTCTGATTTTACTTAATTTCAGAGTTAGATCAGTTCTGATCTCCTGCTTATCTATACAAGCAGCCCTAGGTTACCGACCATCTCTATCTGCTCTAGCAGCAGTGGCGAGGATGAACATATCAATCTCTGCTGTGTCTTGTCAGCAGCACAGGAGCTATTTATGTTTCTTGCTGACAAACTTCAACCCATGAGATCTCTGTAGCCTTCTGCCCTGCTTTTAAAACCTTTCCATTACCAACATCCCTCTAACAGGCTCACCTAAGAATAGCAGAGCTAATATGCAAATTACTGCTGTAGAACCACCCCCAGCCTGAACGCAAAGTGGGAGCCTGAAGCTGACTGTTTAAAACCGAATCTGTGAAAAAAGCCTGAAGGAAAAACACAACAAAAACTATATAATAGTATTTCCAGAATTGTATTGTACCTACAGAATAAAGTTATGGCATTTAAATTGCACTAAGAACTTTGGAAAAATAAAACCAATGGCACAATTGCATACATTTTCTATTCCACCTCCTAAAGAAGATTTTTTTTATTTTTTTGGTTTCCCAATAGGGTATATGGTGCATTAAATAATACCATTAAAAATACAACAATCTTTACATGGCAGCACATAATTAAAAGTTATGGCTCTTCCTAGGGAAAATGTCATTGACATTGGGAGTTATAATGTACCTGTGAAGTACCTTGGTTACAGTATTTTTAAAACCGGGTGGACATAATGTAGTATAATAAGTTACATTTGCGGGACTGGAAAACTACACTTGCATAACCAGCTAAAAATCTAATCAAAACTAATGTAAATTATAACATGGTTTAGTGAACGCTTGGTGAGCAAAGGGGATTTTTTTTTTCATCCAGTGACAGGAGTGAAAGAATGATTGTAAGTATTATGGAGCTAAAAAAAATGAATAATTAAATTGTTAATTAGCATTTTCAGGTTGAATACTAAAAGTTCATTCTCAATTTGCCCCCACCTTATTCTTACAAATCATTTGGCCAAGTAAACCACATTTTCTATGAAGTTGCATTTGCCTGAAGTTACAGTACACAGAAACAGAGCAACTGACACTAGTACTGTTTTCTTGTCTTTTTCATTCCTCACCAAGTTTCCTGATGTAGCCACAATATTCCCTGCTCAGACAAATTCTCACCTTTCCACACTCACCCACACATGGAAAGGTTTGTATTACACGTCAGGTTGTTATTCTTATTGCACGGAATAAAACATTTTTAGTTGCACAAACGCACGCATTACTACGCTTGAACTGTTAACGGGATTCTCTCGCCAATGACATTTGTAGAAACTAAATCAACCCCTTCCACAGAACAGATATTTTTGTAAAACATGTTAGTGTATTAAACAATGTAGACAAAACACAGCGTCAGAGTTGCAGGTCTCGTCATTGATGATCCATGTAGGTTACTAATAGTTGCCATGCAACTATTCTTCTAAAACTGTACGAACATAACAAGCCAGAAAGTCACTGACCACATCACTTCACTCAGTTAATTGACACAGGTGTAGTGAACTGTAAAAAAAAATATGTACCAAGTCATATCTTTCTAGTAGACGTTTGTAAAAAAACAACCGATTATAAATGTAAATAGAGAGGAGGGAAAAAAGGTGAATTAAAGTAGTGAGCGGAGGTCCTATGAACTGCTCATATGTGTATATTAACACTCCTATCATTCTGTTTGTCCACAAAATGGTATCGTTCATATGCAGATCCAGCAATAATTTCTATCATGTGCATAACTCATTGCATCTACGATTTTAATAAACTTCTTCAATGAAAGTACAGCATCTGTGTAGCTCATTACTCTGGCCACAGCCTCATAAATACATTCAAAGTCCTACTTCTAAATTGCAGAGTCCATGCTTCAGATATGATGACCGTTTGCTGTAGTATGTTGAAACAGGGGCATGTGGCTACGTTTCAGGGAACCATGCCCCCTTTGTCAAGCATGCTGATAACACAGATGAGCTAGAAATATGAGTTAGCACGTGACCGTTAAAAAAATATCAAACACAAAAACGTGAATACAATTAAAAACATGAAATATACATCTATAGTAGTTATTACAATAACTTGGCATCACTGCTTTAATTCACCTGTGAACTGCAAATTAGTGTGCTTATAGTATACCTTAAGGATTCATTGTGTCCCTAGGCACACAGTAAGTTTATTGTAAACATGTTGCTTGATAAGATTTCCGGGTTGACTGATAAAAAGCCTGAAGTATATATGCTAAATGATATGGATAGATCTATCATCTTACAAGATGATGGGGCTGGTCTTCTATGGGAAAAATCCAGTAATATAATGTCAGTTTATTATAGTTGATACACACATTTTAGGCCAACTTCACACATTCTATTTTGCATTTTTTAAACTACATGAGAAAAATCTCATGTATTTTTTTTATTTGGAAATTAATCACAGACAGAAAAAAAAATTCTGACTTAAAGGGAATGTGTCATCAAAAAATGAGTCATTGTTTAAGTCCCATTTTTACGTTGAAAACATATTTTAGGAATTTTTGGTTGTTTTTTTTTAAATTTTTTATATCATTTTCAATATCACTTTAAATAACTTACAGCAGCGGTCCCCAACCTTTTTTCCACCAGGGACCGGTTTGATGCAGGACAATTTCTCCACGGCCCAGTGGGGGCGGGGTTATTGGGGGGCTTGGTTATTAGGGGGTGGGGTCATGGAGGGGGTTGAATGTTTAGAATCACACATACACAAAAAAAAAAACACAAACTGTATACGGTGTCATTTAGGGGTATAGTATGGGGTAACCAGTTTTTATGACTGCAGACTGATTGTCAGCTCTGTGGGTCAGTATTTTACTAATAATGCTGACCCACAGAGCTGACAATCAGTCTGCAGTAGTATTGATCAGCGCTATACATGTATATAATATACATATGTAATCAGCTATGTCATTACAGAGCTTTATGCCCCCTGTAGGCATTAGATATACATGTCCCCGTAGTAAAGATAAATACATATAGGCCCTTTGTAGCAGCAATAAACAAATATAGGCCCTCTGTAGTAGTAATATGGCCCCTGTAGTTGTATTTAATTAATATCTGGTCCCCGTAATTGTAATAAATTCATAAACGGCCCCCGTAGTTGTAATAAATTCATATACGGCCCCCTGTAGCTGTAATAAATTCATATCTGGTCCCAGTAGTTGTAATAAATTCATATCTGGTCCCCTGTAGTAATAAATTCATATATGGCCCCCTGTAGCAATAAATTCATATATGGCCCCTGTAGTGGCCAAACTAGTGACATTTTTTAAAAAAAAGGAAAGAAAACAACAAATAAGTTACTCACCAATACCCGGAGTCCCGGCCGAGCTGCTCCCTCCAGGACCCGGCGTGTGGGGCGACCGAGCGGCGCAGGGGGTGTGACGACACCTGCATCATCCCCCCTGCGCCGCTGATCTGTAGATGCGGCCCTTGGTGATCGCCGCACCTACAGCGATAGGGAAAGCAGGGATGGAAATGCACCGCCCCTGCTTTCTCTATAGTGAAACAGCCGCACGCTGTGTGCAGCTGCTAACACTGCGGGACCGGGTTTTAACGGCTGCTCAGACTAGATGCCGACCGCCCGGACTAAAGTCAGCGAGCGGTCAGCATCATGTTAGCCCGGGGCCGTGGACCGGCAGATGATGCTCTACGGCGCGGTGCCGGTCCGCGGACTGGCGGTTGGGGACCCCTGCTTTACAGTATCTTCATGCACATAGGAGACTTAAGACTGACTCAATCCCATTCACTTCTATAGGAGAGTTTTCTAGTCATGCTCGGTGACCTGGGAAGAAATCAGTGTGCAGGGAGGTGAAAGGGTGAACTGTGCCTATCTCCTCTTGTGACTGGTGGATCCTGTGTTATCTATTCACACTGGTGTCTCCTTTCAGTTTGACCCTCTTTGTGCTGATAATGAGCAGACAACTGAGAATCTTTTCTGTACAGAACAGGAAGTGTCAGACTATTATTAGGCTTAGTGACCAAAGTGAAAACTGCAGGACTTAAAGGGGTTTTGCCTCCAAAATGGGTATTTAATCACTTTTCTAAATATATGTGATTAAAAAAAGTGAAAACTCTGAGAGCTACAGGCATTTCTCACCCCCCTTGGTTACAACAAAGCTTCCCCTTAGTCATCGACCCAGGAGCTGAAAGGCCTCCGCTTGCGTGAATCACTTCTTATCTGATGACAGGCAGAATGAATGGTCTTTTAAGGCACCGGGTAGCAATATGTTTTCTTTTGTATACAGAATAACTAGCTGTAGTGTTATTAGATCCCTGCTTTATCTGATGAAGAAGCTTTCAATCTGCTGTTTAGAATAGGTGTTCTCTTTTGTATACAGAATTCACAAGTTATAGTTTGATTATTTGAGTGAACATGTCACAGGATCCCCTAATGCAGCTCTGTGCTCTGGCTGTGTGTGTCTGTGTGCAGCTCTTCCTGCGTGATTTGTTTACATTACATTAGCTTCTTAGCAGATAAGGTTTCTCCTGACAGTGCCGTCTGAGGCTCTGTGTCTTGCTGTATTGAATCCACTGTTGTACTGTTTATTAGTTCACTGAGTTTTGAGACGCTCCCTTTGGATTCCTCACTCCCCCCTCCCCTCTCCCTCTCTCCACTGCAGCTTCATGACTCAGCGTGATTTGTTTACATCTTGCTCTCATACTGAACGGAGGTCAGTACTTGGTGGCAAATCCCATTTAAGGATTATTAAAAAATATTGAAAGAGATATGGAAAATTGAAAAAAAATAGCCAAAAATTCTTAAAAAATGTGTTGAACATAAAAATGTGAGTTAAACAATAAGTAATATTTGATGACACATTCCCTTTAACTAAGAGTAATGGGTGAAAGTCAAAATAAAGATCATCAAATTATTACAGAGAAAATAAAGAACTGAATTAAGAGGACCTTCTAATAATAAAAAGACATTTTGCAATCAAATATCACTTGATTATTCAACAAACAAGTATGGAGGGGAGAAGACAAGACACATAAAGCAAAGGAAGGGAAACCGGGTATAAAAGGAAATGGTGGGGGCTTAATGTTTTATGGAGGGTTCACAATCCAGTACGTATCGCAAATGGATCAAAGAGATGTATCATGAGAAAAGGCCATCGGATATTCCAATCATCTAATTTCCCCAAAAATCTGACATAGATCTGTGGTACTAGGTGGGAGATAGTGACACCACATTCCTGATATTAAACATCTAGCTACAGTAAGAATATGCAGCATGAGGTTAGACTTTGCTTTAGAAAGGCTTTTCACCGGATCACTAAGCCAGTAAACAAGTGGGTCCAGTTTCCAGAATGTTAACTAGAACATCCAATTAGGTGTGACCAAAAGGTCTGAATAATTGGGCAATCCCAAAAAACATGGGGCAATTTTCTCACTGAGCGGCCACAAATCCAAATCTCATGCATTTTAAGATCTAAAGTGGTTTTTATTTTTCAGAAGTGTTTTTGAAATTTTATGGAAAAAATCTATATTTTATTTTGCTAAAAAGTGGACGACAAAAATGAAGTAATGATTGAGTTTCAGATAAAAGTATTATGGCTGCACAGTGGTTTAACCATATGACTAATGACCCAAACTAGCAGTATATTCAAATAAGTTCAAGGGACAAGAGCTAGGACTGCAGCGCCACCTAGTTGATGCATTGTTCAAGTCACATCCACCTTTGAGCCTTGCAAAATTATAGGCAAACCAGAGAAATCAGCTGCAGACCGCTGTTTTGGCTTATTTTTCCCCATCAGTGTAGAGTATAGTACTGGTTGACAGGCTGTAGATCTAACTCAAAAGGGATGTTTCTTATTCGGGAAAGGCAGCATGAAGGTGTGTGGAGACTTGTACGTCATGTTCGCTCTGCTGTCATTTAAAAATAATTTTTAAAAAATTTGGGGAAGAAAGCTCGGATCCTTCGACGCCACCTGTGAGTTGCAGTTTTCCTCAAGTCACATCCCACTCACTGAGCCTTTCGAAATGACTGAGTATAGCCAAACCAGAAAACTCATTTGCAGACAGCTTTATTTGTGTTTACCCCACATCAGTGCAGAGTAGACTACTTGTTGACTGGAGTTCAAAAGGGATAACACTTCTCACTACATGGTGCCTCTCCATAACCAATACACACATGCTAAGGAGTAGACTGTTGATTCAAGCTGTTAAATTAATGATTGGTCTGAGATCTGTAGCCATAGTATGCCAATTTGGGGATTATAGGTATCTGCTGATGATACTTTGATTGTACTGCTGTATCTTTTGATTGTCTACTAACTATACCTGTATGTGGAATATATTCTCTATTTACCCTTATCCCTTCTGTTGTACCAGCTTTAGGGGATTGTGTAGGGTGTAATAGAGGCCCGATTTGGTGGGGTCACCCTTTTCAGGGCAGGTTCTCTGCTGTGGGACAATAATAGGTGCCTGAGTAGGGATAGGATAGGTCAGGCCCTTTATTGTTATATTTGTGTGTGGGTGTTATTTTTCCCTCACTATTATGGTTTATTCTTTGATTGTTTCGTACATTACCTTGACAGGTTTTAAAAATTATAAATTAAGTGTTATATTTTAGAGGAATTGCTTATTTTTGGATATTATTTTGATTTATCTATTCCCCATTTTTTTCAAATTTGGGACATTCTTTGGATCTTTGTTAATTTCAGCCTGTGACAAGTTAAATCTAGGATTACCTATGAACATATGCTATGACCAATTTAAGACTGCTTAGACAATCTTTGGTCACAACATATATCACTGCCAATAAGGGTGCTCTCGCACAGCGCAGTTTTGGTGCAGTTTTAACTGCACTCCAATTCAACTGCCTTTATTACCAGCAAGCTTCTTTCAGTTGTCTAAATTGTTCAGAAAAGTAGTAAGTAATCAATCACTGTGAAGTCTTGTGGATTACAGACACACTAAGGGCGACATGTATGATCGGGAGTTGCGCCTGTTTTCTGGCGAAAACTGCGGCTCACCGATCCGAATCCCCTGTCGGACGCAAAGATGCGATGTTAGGCGCAAGCTTCGCCACTTTCGGCTGCGCCTAACATGAAGGGGTGTGCAATGGGCGCGGTGTAGTCGTTCTGGGGCGGGAAGCGGCACTTTCGAATAGTCTGAGGCATGGATAATTGCGGGTCGGCAAAGTGAGGCACATTGCAGCTCCGACAGACAGACCTAGTTGAATGTGGTCTAAATGAGCCGGAGGAGGCGAAGTGAAGCGAGAACGTAATGGAATGGGGCAAAATGTGCTCTAGGTCGACTGATACAACAGTATACAGCTCTCAGCGCTGTGCAGCATGGAGTATGATTCAAAAACTCATTTTTATTAGATTTAAAACATTCTCTGAAAAAGAGCTCAAACCTTCTAAAAACAAACATAAATAAAAATCACTAACAACGTGTTTGTCGCCGTCACCGGCGCTACATCACGAATTGCGATCTAGAAAACTGCCGGGAAATACAGTAATTCAAATTCTGTAAGCTCTTCTCATTGGTCGGCATAAACCAGCCAATCAGAATATTAGTGACAGTGACCCATTATAACCTATGGAGTAGTATTGACCAATCAAATGAAAAGGCGGGACAGTTCAAAATACAGTAAAAAAAAAAGGCAGAAAAGAGCTGCTTGGTTGAGCTAGCGGGGGCTTGGCTATCCTGGCCAATCAGCGCGCGAGCTAACTTTTGTCCCAATGTAGTCATGGAGAGATGGGGGGACGAAATCTCGGCCGTGGGCATGCAGTTTAGTAAGTAAATCGTTTTATTTGAAAAAT
>JAODAL010053343.1:0-25353 GCA_025379985.1 Phyllomedusa bahiana | reverse complement strand
CTGCAGAAAGTCCAGCCTCACTGCTCTTTGGCCAGGTCCACACAGCATTGAAAAAAAAACGTCGGAAAGCCGTTTTTGTCCGTGCATGACTGCGGTTTTTGTCATGACCGTGGTCTGTTCTTGTCTTTGTGCCGTCGGCCCATACAATTGATTGTAAGGGAAAACCGACGGCACAACCCCCGGCAGATTATACAAAATGTTCCTAAGTTCATTTTCTAGTGTGGATTTAGGAACAGTTTGTATAATTCGCCGACGCCAGAAAACAACTTAAAGAAAACAGCCTGTGGGCTGAAGGTGTTTTTTTTTATTTTTTTTTATTAAAGTCTATGGGCTGGATAAACGGTTTGATTTTCAGTGGTTTCAAAATACTCCCCCTTGTTCTGGATACAACTCTGGTATAAATAGATCTCTTATATTGACCTTTAATAATATTTAAACATATTTATTATGTCCCCCCGAAGCCGTCTTTTCTCTATACTAAATAAACCTAATCTTTCTGAGTATTGCAGTTCACCCAGTCCTTTCATTGTTTTTGTTGCCCACCCTTGAACCTGTTCAAGCTCTACAATGTCTTTCCTTGCAATGGTGCCAAAAGCTGTGCACAATATTCCATGTGTGGTCTAAACCACTGACTTGTATAATGGGAGAATAATGTTCTCATCATGTGCCTCTATTGCCCCTTTAATAAGCCCCATAATCCTGTTTGCCTTAGTAGCTGCTGCCTCGACACTGGCTGCTACAATTAAGTTTACTGTCCACCAGATTCCCAAGTCCTATCTCCATGTCACTTTTTCACAGCGTTTTTCTTTTTAACAAGTAATCATGAAAAGGATTTTTACTTCCCATGTGCATAACCTTGCATTTATCTGTGCTAAACTTCATCTCCCACTTCTCTGCCCAGGTCTCCAACTTATCCAGATTCCTTTGTAATAAAACATTATCCGCTATTGTGTTGATTACTTTACAGAACTTGTATTGTCTGCAAAGATTGATATTCTACTGTGCAATCCATGTGTAAGATCATTAATGAAAAAATTAAAGAGGATGAGTGCCCAATTCTGAACCCTGTGGTTCCTCCGTAGTAACAGGGATCCAGTCTGAGTATGTACCATTAATCACCACCCTTTGTTTTCTATCACTGAGCCAGTTACTTACCCACTTGCAAGCATTTTCCCCCAGTCCAAGCATTCTCCTTTTACTTACCAACCTTTAATGTTGCACATTATCAAATGTTTTAGAAAAATCTAGATATATTACATCCAGTGCCTCTTCCGATCCAGTGTAGAACTAATCTTCTCACAGAAGCTAATGAGATTAGTTTGACAGGACCGATCCTTCATAAACCCAGGCTGGAACGGTGTTATACATTTTTTTTCAGTGAGATACTCTAGTATAGCATCTCTGAGAAAACCTTCAAACATTTTACCTACAACAGAGGTTAAACTTACCGGCCTATAGTTACGAGGATCGCTTTTTGAAACATTTTTGAATATTGGCACCACATTTGCTATGCGCCAATCCTTTGGGACATACCCAGTTATTATACAGTCCACAAAAATTAAGGATACAGGCCTATCTATAACATTACTTAACTCCCTTAGAACACAGGGGTGTATACCATCAGGACCGGATGATTTGTCTATTTTAATCTTCTTAAGGCAGAGCTGCACTTCTTCTTGGGTTAGATAAGAAACATTTAAGTTTGGGTTTACCTCATTCCTCTGCTCATCAACAGGATGGTAATTTTCCTCAGTAAATACAGTGGAGGAAATATTTTTATGGATTTGCTTTCTCCTCACCATCCTCCACAATATCTCCCTCACTACTTTTTAAAGAGCCAACATTTTCAGTTTTATTCTTTTTAGTATTTGTATAGTTAAAAAATATTTTGGGGCTACTTTTACTCTTTTTGGCAATATGTAATTTGTTCTCCTAGCTTTGCTACCTTTATCATTATTCTACATATTATTTTTTTCCTTATAGGTTTTTTTTTACTGCCCTCTGAAACGCTTTGTTATTTTTGCTATTTATTGCCTCCTTATCTCTGTTGATCCACATTGGGTTTTTTCCAGTTTCTAATTATTTTATCCACAATATAGGGTATGTTCCTCTCACAGCGGCGCGTAATGATGCTCCCTAAAGATCACTATCCATTTTTTTCTGTTCTGTTATTTTTAAACACCTTGTCCCAGTCAATACGGTTTAGGGCCTCTCTAAGTAAGTTATTGCCTTCCTGAAATTCAGTTTTTTTGTAGCTCCTCGACAAAACCTCATACTGATTAGCCACCTATCTATTGCCTGAGGAGTACATCTTCTATGGGTAACTGCTTATATTTAGAATTTATTATTGTTATTACCCCCATGTATATCTACCCATAATGACTCCACTTGCTCATTTTTGTATCTATAACTTCATGCAGTGTTGGCTTCAGAAAGGATTTACATAGATTACATACACCTCCCCCTTCCCTGGGTTTACAATCTCTTCTAAATAAACTGTAATCTCACTGAATTAGAAAAGATTAAAATATAAACTTTTATTTAAACACCCCTAAAATAAAGGACAATCCCGTCTAAATTACAAGTGAACGTACAACACCAACATATATTCACTTTTACCTGTATATAATGAGAAACGAGATAAAAATGGGATATAAGATCTCACGTATAATGGAAATGTACTCAGTATACCTCTTTTTCTTCTGGTCCTTTCCTGTGAACCAGTACAATCTTAGAAAACATGTGGTCATAAAAATTGATACATGGAGAAAAACTGTATCTGTATCTTCAATTATCCCTTGCGCTCCTTTAGCCATATAATACTCACAATTCCATGCATTTCCCCGCAAATATAAAAGCGGGTCATCAGGGGATGATGATAACAGGTATATAATGTCTGGGAGTATATAAGCAAAAAAACATCACCCTGATAAGTGAACTGAAGGTTTAAATAGGTCCCTCCAGACCTAAGGATAGAATAGAGTGGTCACCTATTAAATATACTGGCTAAATGAACTCATTGTTTCACTGTGAATGCCGGCGTCTCCAAGACAGGGAAATATACAAGCGGACTTGAGATCGAAGCTGCGCTTGTGCAATGGATATGCCTGTGGAACACAATGCTTCCAATGACGCTATAGATGAAACACGAAAGCGGCGCATGAGCATGGGAATATAAATTAACCGATGGTAAGTTTGAAAAACCGCACTAAATCCTGATTAGAAGATAGCAAAGCTAGAATGCACTTTAGGCAGATGCAGAAAAGGATATATCATTGATTGAATGTACTATAAAATGACGTTTACGTAGTACAAACATGGTTGTAGAGGGGAAATGAATATATATTGCCAATATAGTGACATTAGGCGTATTAAAAAGCCCCAAAGTGAATCATAGAAATGACAAAAATATAAACTGAAGTACATTTTTAAATAATTATTTTAGGATACCTCTATGTCATAAAATATCTATTCTAATTATTTGATCAGTTTTTGGGGGACTGATAAAGCTGGCTAAACAGATATCAAATAAAGCAGGTAAAGGTTAGTCTCTCATTGATCCCTAATGGATTCACAGGGCGAAGGCGGTAAATCCACTGTTTTCTTTTGTAAAATATATTTATCTCACTCGCCCCCAACCTCATGAATAAAATGTAGACTTAAATCATTGTTATTTATTTGTTCCATGAATTCTATAAATGATTTGACAGTTCCAGACCACATCACCAGGATGTCATCATTATATCTAGACCAAAGGGTGATCTGAAAGCTCCAGGAAGCATCTAAATCCCCAAAAACTACTGTGTATTTCCATCAGCCCAGAGTTAAATTGGCATAAGTGGGGGCCACAGAGCTCCCCATTGCTGTTCCCCTGAGCTAGTGGTAGGTTATTTCTCCAAAAAGGAAGTAGTTGTGAGTAAGAATATATGTTAAAAGTTTAATCACAAAAGAACTATGTTCTTGAAATTGAATTCCCTTCTGTTTCAAAAAATATTCAACAGCCCTAATTCCTATCGTGTGGGGAATGGAGCTGTATAATGCCTCCACATTAATAGATATCTAAACTGTATCATCATCAATGACCATGTTCTCCAACTTTCTCAAGAGAGCCATAGTATCTTGAGTATATGAATGGAGAGCCAAGACAAATTCCCTGAGGATCTTTAAAGGGGAGATCCATAGTGTCAGGTATTAGTTCTATAGCGCAGAACGGGGGAATCTATGTGGATAAGATCCTCAGGGAATTTGTCTTGGCTCTCCCTTCACATACTCAAGATACTATGGATCTCTTGAGAAAGTTGGAGAACATGGTATTGATTGTTTGGATTTTGAATTTGATTTGTTTGCTGTTTGACAGATGGAGGTCGGCGGGATTGATAATTTTGATATCTATTGATGTGGAGGCATTATACAGCTCCATTCCCCACACAATGAGAATTAGGACTGTTGAATATTTTTTGAAACAGAAGAGAATTATGGGGAAAACTCCCACAAAATTTTTATTTCACAATTTGCCCTGCTTAGAATTGTTTTGCGGTTTTCCAGTATATTCTATGGTAAATTTGAATAACACCAATAGAAAGTGCATCTTGTCCTGTGAAATAAAACCCTCATATGTCTATGTAGGTGGAAAAATAAAAACAAACGTTATGACTCTGGGAAAAAAATAGGCTACGGTGTTAAGAGGTTAAGAAGAAAAAAAGAAAGCGATAAAATACTCTGATATAGTAGTAAGGTACATACCTTATGTCACATCTAATGTTAATAAGTAATTCATTACCCATTGTATTGATTTTTAAGAAACCATTGATAATTCTCTATGGAAAAGGTTAGTAGGTGACCATGAAATACATCAGTAAAAGAATGTCTGCAAAAAGTTACTTGACATGAATTGCTTGGTTTATTGTATTGCCCCACACTTAATCACATTTGTTTACTCAAATATTTTTTTTGCCTCTTTCACCAGGATAAATTATTTTTTTTTTTTTTGGGTGTTTGGTAAGTGGGTTACATGATAACTAGTGATGAGCGATTACATTGACTATCGTCATCGGGTCGATAGTCGATATCGGCATTATCAAGACGATATCCGATAGTCGATAATAGGATTTCGACGATGTCCATTAAAGGTCTATGGGAGAGGAACAACACCTTAATTATTAACCCAAACAGGGCGGTTGGAATATAGCTACGCATTAACATCACAACTGTCAATTGGATATGTGATACATCTTAGGCAACACACTTGGTTTAAAAGCCACAGAAAAAAAGTCACACACCATTCACATCCTGTCTTGCACCACAGCTGACCCTTAAATCTGCATGATCCAAAAATTAAAAAGTGCCAGAATGGCAGTATGAGTTGAACCTCATTTTACTTGACTGGACATTGACTATCCCTGTCCTGGAACGCTGCAGACCCGTAACCTTTCTGACCGACAGATTAAAAAGGCCTGAAAAAAGGAGTCTTTGATCCACCATTTTAGTTGAACTGGACATTCTCTCTAACCTGTCCTGGGCACAGAGCATGGAGCCCCAAACCTGTCTGACCCACAGATTTAAAAAGTGCAGAAAAAGGAGTCTTTCAACCACATTTTAGTTGAACTGGACATTGACTATACCGTTCTGTACCACCAGATATGACCATAAACCTGTCTGACCCACAGATTAGAAAGTGCAAGAAAAAGGTGTCTTTGAACCACCATTAGTTGAAACTGGACATAGACTATCCCTGTCCTGGGCCACTGCATGAGTCCAACCTGCTGACCCCAGATTAAAAAGTGCCGGAAAAAGGAGTCTTTCAACCACCATTTTATTTTCACTGGACATTCACTATACCTGTCCTGGGCCACAGCATGAGCACCAAACCTGTCTGACCCACAGATTAAAAAGTGCCGTAACTAGGAGTTTCTTTTAACCACCATTTTAGTCTGAACTGGACATAGACTATGCCTGTACTGGGACCACAGTATGACGCTTCTAACCTGCATGACCCACTGATTTATAAGGGCCGAAAAAAGTGTCTTTCAACACCATTTTAGTTGAAACTGGGACATTGACTATATCTGTCCTGTACCGCAGATTGACCATTAAATTCTGTCTGACCCACAGATTAAAAAGTTGCAAGAAAAAGGAGTCTTTGAACAACATTTTAGTTGAATGGACATAGAATCCCTGTCCTGGCCATAGCATGAGCCCCAAACCTGCATGACCTCCCAGATTTAAAAAGTGCCGGAAATAGAGTCTTTGACCCCATTTTTAGTTGAACTGGACATTGACTATTCGTGTCTTGTACCACAGCATGATCCTAAACCTGTTTGACCCACAGATCACAAAGTGGCACTATGTATTTTGTACAGTGACTTGTTCATTTAGTATATTTTTTGGTAATGGACATTTGTTTTATAGGAATTTATTTAGGAAGTTTTATTTATAGTTTTCATTATTATCATTATTGCTTTTTTTTCAAGTGTGATAAACATACAAACATTCAGGCCCTCCCTGCTGTTTTTTAAGGTATTTTTTAAATTGTTGATGTGTTAATCGTCCGCACACCCCATAAGTAATAAAAAATGGTCCTAATATCCCCAAAACATTCTTTGTTGAGAAGACATTTGCCCTCCTGGCTTCTGAGAGGATTCAGCCAATCTATTCATTGGTTTCTTTTTTCCTCCATAATCTTTCTTTCAGTGGATTAGGGACAGACTCCCCTGGAGATCAAATGATGCGACCATAGTGATCCAGCCCCAGAAAATTTTAAGCCTCAAATTGTGACCTTTTTGTCGAGCCCTGGAGCCCTTTTGACACTACTTTACCTCACAGAATCTCCTTTTTCAAAATCAGATTTTTTAGAGAAATTTGAAGCTCTCCTGATTTGGGCCCCCCCCTTAAATAACCGGTTGGGGTGGGGGAAGGGTAAAAACAAAAGCCAGTGCTGCCATCAGCCATTTTATCACGGAGGTCCAGCTGCCAGGCGCCAGACTTACAGTGGGGTGCGGTGAGGAAGCCCAGGCTAGCGTCTGTTATCTATTAAACACGGAGTCCAGCTGCAGGGCCAGACTTACAGTGGGTGATGGTGAGAGCCCAGGCTAGCGTCTGTCATCTTTTAAACACGCAGGTTCAGCTGCACAGGGACGGAGTTACAGTGGATGCGGTGAGAGCCGCAGGCTGGCGTCCGTCATCTATTAACACGGGTAAAAAAATGCCCTTATGACGCAGAATCAAAAAGCAGTCGTGCTGATGCAGAGTGGGAAAGCGGAAGTGTGAGGTATGAACCTCCAGCCTTCCCTCAGTACACAGTCAAGACCTGGGGTAGCCGCTTGCCCTCCGTATGAGTGCGGACCAATTGAGCTCACTTGTAAATACTGGTGGTTAACGCTCCTTGTTACACCCAGGTGCCCTTTTTCTTGGCATTCTTTTCTCATTTTACTAACGTGCTGGAGGAAAAATGTCTCTGTTCTTTGTTCTCTTTCCGTGCTCCATAATCATGTCCTCTGAATAAGCCTAATCTGGTCAAGTCTTCCTGTACCTCCCTTGTACATTCAGAGGAATTTTTTTTTTTTTTTTTTTTCTTTACAGCTATTTTGTACATTGCAAGTTTTTTAGTACTTTCAATTCTAGAGAACACATTTATAAAATAGGAGGGAATCCCACCATGTCTTTGTTTCTCTTTTTTAATTGTATTAAATGGAGTTTCTCAAATACAGGGATTGATAGCTTTGTTAAAGATCTTGCAAAAACAAGTAATTTTTGCAATATGGTGTCCTATTAACTGAATCTCATACCTATTCTTGTTTTGACAGCACCATCACCCTTGAGCCACTCTTGACAATTGTGGAAGAACAAATGTCTGTTAGAAAACCCACATTTTTTACATTAGGACTGTAGTCTAGCTGCATTTCATCAGAAATATACCCCCAAAAATTCAAAAACATGACCATGAGCCACTTTTGACAATTTGTGGAAGAACACAAATGTCTGTATAGAAACACATTTTTAATATAATTGGACCTGTAGTATAGCTGCATGTCACAGCAAAATGCCCCCAAAAAATTCAAAACATATCCCTTGAGCCACCTTTGACAATTGTGAAGAACAAATGTTTGTTAGAAACAAAAAAAATTATAATAGGACCTGTAGAATTGCTGCATTTAAAAGCAGCATGACCCAAAAAATTATATAAAATTATTCTCAGCCACTGTTTAAAATTGTGAGGGAAGAAATGCTCACTTAAAAGCCACATTTCTGTTCCAAAGGACCATGATTATTGCTGTATCTCACAGACAAATGAACCAAAAATATTCTTCTTTAAATTATTGACTCTCAGCCACTATTAAAAATTTTGATGAGAGAAAATGCCACTTTGAAGTCACATATCTGTTCCAATGGACCATAATTTAAGCTGTATTTCACAGCAACATGACCTCAAAACCATTGACAATGCGAAAAAACTTCTTAAAGATAAAGTGAGTAAATGTCATTCGGTGTTGTCATGAAACCTTGCTGTCTTTTTCAGTCTCCTCACAGCAAAACCAGCAAAATGAAACTGTTGGAACTGAGAATAATAAATTTGCAGTAAGAAATGTCATTTTAAAAAAAAGTTTTCAAGAGGACCATTTCTGTTTGAGAGGAATGTGAAGTAGGACCGGCAAACTTAATCTGGTGACCCGGCAATTGGGGCACCACATCTTCAGAGATCCATGCCTGTTTCATCTTGATGAAAGTAATCGATCCACTATTATTGTGGAAAGCCGGATTGATTTGTCTGTAATGACTCCTCCAGCTGTGCTGAAGGTCGCTCAGATATGCGCTGGCTGATGGGCAGGACAACAACCTCTATGGCGTGGCGAGCCAGCTCGGGCCTTTCGTCCATTTTGGTTACCAAGAAAGTCTATTGGGTCCGGTAACACATCAAAACATCGGTGTTGAGACGCAGATAGTCGTGAACCATGATCTTAAGCTGGTCTCTGTGTGTTGGATGTGTGCCCTGCTTTGCTATTGCGTGGTAGGTGGTAAATAAAAGATTGCCAGAGTCCCCATTAGGCTTCTGCCGCCTTGCCATGCTGTGCTGCTGCCGCTTTCTATGGCTACTTGGCACCTACGCTGTCACGTCGCTGATGTTGTTCCACCGTGACTTTAGAAGGAACTGTGAAGCAGACGCATCAGATGTCTCCAGTTGTTCAATAGCAAGGCTCCATTTCCTGATTTTACTCTTCTATTTGATTGGGTGGAGGAAGGTGCTGAGTTTTGTACCGGGGATCCAGGAAGGTGCCACCCAGTAACTGTTGTTCATTTTGATTTTGGCCTTATTGCGAGATCATGTTGGAGGAAATGGTGCATCTAAGCACTCATGTGAGAGATGGGAGCCTTGATTTCCCATGCCTCTGGGTCGAGGGGCACCAGAAATCTGATCTTCCTCTTCTTCGTACTCCGCCTCAAATTCGCTCCTAACCTCTTTCCAAAGCATTGTCGTGGTAAGTTGGTGGTCTAGGAAAGCTCCTCCTCCTCCGCTTCCTCCGGCACAGCTTCAAACAGCCCTGACATTGCCTCAGATGATGCTCCTGAGTGCTGATGCGCCGCCTTGACTAGCCTGGACCACGAACAACTGCCTAATGATGACCGATAAAATGTGCACTCTGTCGGGCCTGTGGATTCGACGGAGAGAAAGGCTCCGTGTACACGCATCTGTGTCCGTCTACTCCTTCCAGTCGCTTGGCGGGACCTGATGTTTCAGTAGTGTCCAAACGATGTTCCAGAACTAAGATCACACAATGCTCATGCTGACAGCGGCATCGTCCGCACTGACCCTTTTGGTGGCTTTCTTCAAAACTGCATGGATGGTGCAGAGCTGTTTACTGCCTCTACTCTCGGTGGCTCAACACCCCGAGGTCCGCACCGGCTTGTCAGGCATGTGTCCACTTCGTACTGCGTATTGGCATTGCGCTGCGCCATACATAGCTGAAGATGTGAGGGTGGAATTCCAGCATGTTGCCACGTCAAACTATGAGACGGTTGACGGGGAGGCCGAGCTGTCGCTGCAACGCATGCCAGGCGGGTCGTATGCAGGGTGCGAACGAGGAAGTACAACGCAGATCCTGAAGCTTCTCAGCAGGCAGTCCAGGACCCGGGTAGCGCTTAGTTATTTCTGGTCGACGAGGTTCATGGTCATGTTGCCAGGCAAAGGATGTGCGCCAGCCTACCGTTCTTTATGGGCGGCCTTGCAGTATTTCGCCCGTTATCGCATCACACCTTGCCTGGCACCAAGGTTCTTGTCACCCAGCCAGCGCTCGGTTTCGTTGCGGAGAGCCATCCACAGCTCCTGACCTTTGTGTGGACGGTCTCCTAAGACAGATTAATTCAAAACGGCGTGGTTTCTTCTGGGCACATGATGCACCAGAGGACTTGGGGGAAAGAGCCCTGCACCATCTTGCGTTTTGTGTAGCGTGCGTGAGCCTGGAGAGCCACAGCCACCACCAGAGACATCACCTCAGCTCTACCAGTGAGGCTGGTCACAGAGATTTAGCGCCTTGGCCGTGCTTACTAGTCCATGTGTCGGATGTGAGATGGACTTTTCCGGTCACAGATGCAGACAACGCACTTGAAAATTTTTAGTTGGACACGTGGCTGGCCAGGGCAGGGACGGCTTTTCTGCAAGATATGGCCTGCTCGGCATTTGGTATTGGGGGCAGGCGAGGGCCATGACGTGGGCGGAACCAATCTGTGTCCACCAGAAGGAAAGGCAATACATTTCCAAGGCCAAAAGACCTGGCAATGCGACATTCAGCTTTTTGGCTTTGGGATGGTTTGGGGTTAAAGTGTTTCTTCTGCTCCCAACCTGGAAGATACAGAAGGCTGGCTGCAGACTGGCCGCTGTACGGGTGCCATGTCGTGCAAACTGGCAGCCTCCCTGCGTGAAGGAGAAGGGGGTAGGATGGGTCTCTGGTGGTGCTAGGGGGTACTCGGTGACGGTGGAGGCTTGAAGCGGAGGCTGATCCCTGATCATGGACTCTGAGAGACATGGACAAGCTTGGAACGCTTGGTGGTGGCGGAGGAGGAGGAGCGGAGACAGTGGGTGTGACAGTGGTCTGAAGCGGCGTCGGTCTGGCTTTTTTGGCCATGTGTTGCTCCATTTCAACTCATGCCATTCGCGCATGTGACTAACATGTTGGTGGTGGTTAACCACCTAAGGTTCTTGCCTATACTTATGCGTTTACGGCAAAGGCGGCGGCATATGAACATCGCTGGGTGATTCAGAGGTTGGCAATGAAGCCAGGCTTGAGAGGTCATGGACCTTTTGACCGGCGATAGCGAGGAGCGGGGTTTCCGCTGAACCATGGCTGGCGGAAATCATTTCAGTGGACTTCTGCGGACCGACCTCCTCCTTTTTGAGGCGGACGTACTGAACACTACCCCCATCGTCTTCCTCCTCGTCAGTGATGAAGTTGCTCGCAAGCAATTTCTTGTTGAATAGGACCATGTTGGATCCGCAATGTCGCTTCATAAAACAAGGTATTCGTCTCCTGAGTTCTGCATCAGGAGTGCGGGCTACAAGAAGACGGACTGCAAGGCGTTCCCGGGGACCCCCAAAGGGATTTTTCGATTGAGGGGCACCCCTTCCCCTCTGATGGACAGTAACGGGATGGAGAAAGAAAATCATCCTCTTTGGCCCTTTTTGTCTTTTAAACCCTTTGACCCCAAACCCCGCAATTGGTCTCAAAGGGTTTCAACAATGGATTATCCACTGGGGGGTTCACGATTGTATTTGGTGTTCAATTTTGGACGGATGTGATGGGAATTTTGGCCCGGACTGGGGGGACGAGGAGGTAAGATGCTGGAGCGGTTGCAAAACCCACTGAAGAAAAGATTGGCGACGCTTTTTTGTTACTGAGATTCCAGGGCCGACCAGGAATTAGGGGCCCCCCGGTCTGCAACTGTGATCGCTGGCAGGTGTTGGCCAGCCGGAAAGGAACCCCTTCTCTCGCCCCTCTACTCCATTCCACCCCCTTTTCCGCTTACCCCTGAATTTCCCCATGTTCAAAATATAAAAATTGGGAAGGTAGGAAGATTTTTTGGAAAAGCTCTTATAAAAGACGCAATCACCGCTTTTCTCAAATCCTCAAAAAAAATTGCGGGATTAAAATTTTAAAATGCGGGGGTCTCTTCAAAAAAGTGGCCTGCGCCAAATAAAAAAACCCGTATCTGAAAGTATAGGGATAATAAAGGTATTTTTTGGCCCCTATCAACCTGTGGTGATAAAAAGTTGCTGATTCAATTTAAGGAAAGGTGCCTAATGAACAAACTGTAGTGCCCCCAAGTGAAAAAAACACGTAACCTGAAATGATTGGATAATAAAAGGTATTTTTGGCACTTTAAATTCACCTGTGGGATACAAAATTGCTGGATTCAAATTTAACTGCAAGGTGGCTATATCAACAAAGCTGGAATGGGCAAATTGAAAGAAAACCTATCTGAAATGTATACTGATAATAAAAGTGATTTTTGCACCTAACAAAAGAGACCTGCAGTTACTAGAAAAGATGTGTAATCCAATATAATTTCAGGCTGCCCAATATCCAGGAAATATTTCAATAGAAAACTGTAAATAATAAAGCATATTGCAGTGCAATGTCTACATAAGTCTTGGTGAAACTATTTCCAGTATTCTTTAAAGAGCTTTCTAGGTTCGCCCGCTCCCCTGTGACTTTACAGCGGTAGATGCTCCTTTAAAATTCTCTACTAACTACATAAAATCTTCAAATCTCTGTTTCTAACTAAGTTGTAAGGACACAGCTAACAGTAGAGCTTTCTCTGTGAAGAAAATAGAATAATTTCGCTAGCTGTTTGGACACAGGAGAGCGCACATCCTACTGCTATGAGACGCTAAACACACACTGATCATGAACAGGAAGGCTGTTCTATGTAAAACGAGGTCGTGATTTTTCCAGCCAATCGCAACCATACACATCCCAGCCATGACGTCGCACCACACCTCACCCTGCTCTATTCTGTAAGCTGATTTGCTGGCCCCAAATGACAGGAAGCCCCAAAAAAATGGCGCGATATTAATAGATTATGCACAGATTTTAACCTAAATTATCGCGTGATCTAAAAAACCCGTCAACGTAAATACCGGCCGTTTTTCAACTTTGTCGATAATAATCGTTTAACACTAGTCCTGGACCTTTTCGACGGCGATCAGCAGAAACACCGCTCCTTGCTTATCGTGGCTGGCGGAATAATCTCAGCGGACTTGTGCGACCGCCCTCTCCCTTGTGCCCCCTTTTCTCCCTGGGATGAAAAGGCCACCTACCCTCAACTACCCATGGTCCCGACCCTGGAAGAATTCAGTTTTCTCTACGTTAAGTTTTAGGATAAAGTTTTATATTTTTTAAGGTAAAATTTTTTTTTAATTAAAACATAGATTTGGTTTCACCATTATGATATAGACTTGGGGCCACATATATGAACACTGTCTAGGCCTAAAATTCACTTTGTTGTCCATAGCAACCTATCAGAGCGCCCTTTTCATTCTTCCAGAGCACTAAATGAAATGGGCATGCTGATTGGTTGCTATGGGAAACAGTGCACTTTAGACCTAGACCATTTTCATACATGTGGCCCTTGGTCTATTTAAATCAACTTCAGTTGATTAAAATACAGTATTGAAAATAAAAGATAAAACTTGATTTGGTTATATGGCTCCGCATACACTAAATTACACACATAATAATCTGGTATTATGTTGTATAGTATTAAGAAAAATAAGAAACCTTTTCAGTAGGATAAGAGAATGCTAAAAAGATCATTAAATCCAGGTACCAAGTAAGTCTCGTGTGCAAATGATCATTCTCAATTCACACAAGACTGTACATGGTGGAGCTGCGCCAATGGCTTTTCAAGGCATCAGTAAAAAGTGCATGCCAGACACTTTGCCTACAACTATTGTCACATGTAGTAAGACACACAACCACCCTGTACTGTCTTATGTGTATTGGGGTTGGTCAGTCCCCCTCTATCCATTGTCCCCTGAGAAGAGCAAGCTGGGAGCACAGAACCCCGGAGCCATTTCGGTTTACTTTTTGTATCATAGAATATAATCCACACTTCCAGCCCTCTAGCATTGTCTAAACATTTTTTTTATTCATGTTCCGTATTACCAATGAGGTCTTCTCCTCAAAAGGCAAATAGTGCTTTTTACCCTGTAGCACAGGAATTAGTTGACTTTTGTATTCCCAGTACGCTTAATTTAAATAGTATTATGTCTGCTCTATGGATTTAGGTTATAAAATATTAGCACCAAGGTTGTAAGTAGAGATGGCAAATTTTCTGGCTGACTTAAGTTATACAATTCACAAATCGGGCTTCATTTTATTCGCCATAAAGATGCACAGAGTTTCTTTGAGATGTGCATTTGATAACATAATTAACTATGGTGGCACTGCTACTATAACATTCATAGTGACTGCAACAGGGCCCAAAGTATCACTGAAGCCCAGTCCCGAAACAAAACATCCCACACTAGTCATCAAGACATGCATATGTGTTAAAATTACATCCTGAAACTAGCTAGTATTAGGGGTGTTCTCACCTGGTCTATCATAAGGGTGAAAAAGATTGAAGTGTGCTTTTATTGAGTTTAGCGTTGAGTTGAGGAAAATACAGGCAGACTGTAGGTCTGTTAAGTTCAATTTGTATGCAAGTCAGAACAGGCATATTTATTAAATGTAATGCCAGCACAAAAGGGGGTGGTGTGTGTTTTTTTTTTGTGGGGGGGGGGATAGTGCAGGGAAGAGTTTGACCTTTTTGTTTTTGCCCCTGATAAAGATTTTACCTTATTTTCACCTCATGTACTGCTGTGGCATGCTGGAACGTGTTGTTCCACAGCTACTAACTGCACTGAACATAGAACTACAAGTGCCAGCATGCCCCATAAGTCTCCGTTTTTAAATAGAGGTCAGATGGAAGTTGGAACGGTGTAAGTCGAGGACTGCCTATATAGACAAACATTTGTTTTATTCTATGGACTAATAAACTAGTCAGGCAAAAGAATCCACCCATATCTAGTTGTAAGCTCTTTTAGCCAAGACACATCTCCCCATGTTGCACAATATACAGTGCTGTGTAATTTAAGGGTGTGGCTTAAAATTAAAGCTAACAAACAATGTCTGCTTTCAGAGATTAAGCTACAGTTCTAGAAAAATATCATGGAAAACAAGCCTACGTAAATATAGGTCAATGAAAAAAAATTAAGTTATAACTTTTGAAAGCAGTAAGGAAAATATATTCTGGCTCAGTCTACAAGAAGTTCTTTTGGCGTTATAGGTTCAACATCAGTAAAGGCCTATGTACATCTACTAATTAGGACTTAAAGGAGTCTGAGTAGTAACAATAAACTATTGTAAATACAAAAAGAAAAGACCTATTGAGGTGGATTTATTCTTACGGTTCCTGTCTAATTCTCTAGAGTATCCATTTAATCAGGAATAAAGACCTATATATATCAGCAGTGTAAAACTCCAGCCCAAGATTGAATCTTTGGGCAACATGTATGAACAGGCTATGCCAGGTTTCTAGCTTGCTTTGAGCCAAAAATCCTGTCATTGCCCTGTTCTATAATTGTTTGAATAGTCTAACTTGGCACATTCTGCACCATGGCACTTTTGAAGGCGCCAAATCATGCTATGCAAGGCATACCACATGCCAGATTTATGAACCCATATACCACATTTTCATAAATTCAGGTGCATTCTACCGTTAACTGGTTTTGTTACGCACGGAAAAATGTTAACCTGTTAACTGACATATGAAGTTGGGCAGATATTCAATGTACATTGACATGGTGTCCGTTTTTAGATTTCCTGTCAAATATCCATTACATTTTAACAGATGGAAGACTCGGGGCGCTGCGCTTTTTCAAGTTGGAAAAAAAACATACGTTAAGGTATACTTTTTTTTTTATAGTGTATGGAAATTGTGTACTAGAAATGCATTTGTATCCATCATAAAAAAAATATATAAACAAACCTAACCAATCACATTGCAAAGAAGAAAGTGACAGCCAATAGAAAAATTTGTAAAAAAAATTGGATGTCAAATGTCTGCTCACATTTGGCATACGTTTAGTGTCATAAGGTATGCGTTTTGACGTATGGCCAAACTGTGTGCACTAATCCTAAACTATTGTTTGAGTGCATGGCTTAGAAGGGAAAGGACACTACTTGGCTTTTGGAGCACAGATTTTGCTAGAATAGTTTTTGGCTTCCATGGCCCATTTGTAGAGCCCATAGGGTACTAATACAGTGACAATACTACCAGAAATGATCTTTTTTTGGAAATTACACCTTCAAGGTATTATTCTAGGGGAATAGTTAGTTATTAATTAGAGTTCTCTCTTGTTCCAAACACGAAATAAAGGTATTGGCTGTAATTAAAAGTTGTCAACTGCTATGTATGGAGTAGGTTCAGCTTCTGAGACCACTCAGTACATACTTTGACATTATGACGTACATGTTTATCAGAAGGAGTAAAAACTAGTGTTTTTTTTGTTTGTTTTTTCTGGTTTCTTATTTATGTAGTAAATGTAATGGGACATTTGACAAATATATTTATTTTGCTTATTCTTTGCAGGATAAATTGTAATTATGGATTTTGAAAGGCACAGAACAAGAAAATTAAAATAAAATTGGATGTGTCTCCAAGGCATTATATTGGTTTTATAGGTTAGATAATATAGCATTAGTAAAGGCCTATGTACATGTAGTCATCCTCCAACACATCTAGTATCTGAGTGAGCAAATCCAGTTATGAATAATGTTCTTTCATAGTTTGAGTAAATTAGCTACCTTCTCGGATTCTGGGCCTTTCTTACAAACAGCTCTGATACATTATCTCCTTTTATATTTAGGAGCTTCAACTAGAACAAATGGATAAATCTTAGGATAAATGATTAGAGACACTCTTACATACATCTAAGAAATTCCATCACCTTTTCTCAATAAGTAACCAAGTACCTAAGAAAGATGGACAAGTCCATTTTAAATGCCTTTTGTGATTAAATTGATGAACAATGCTAATGTAAAACCTTATAATTGTTTAAAACTGTAATCTGTTTTCATGATTCCAAAATATATAAGATAATTTATTACTTGTGTTATATTTGTGGCCTTCTCCCCAGTATAAAACACCTATATGCAAGAGACAATAGATTATGTAGATAAAGTAGCTACATGATTACACTGATTGTTTAATTAGGAATAAATGTTAAACCTCAGCACTGGAAAGCTCAAGCCCAAGATATATAAATCTCTAATAAAAAGCCTTAATATTAGTGTTGCTAAAATTTCTATTCGTGTTGCTAATATTTTATATTCTAGTATTTTCCTTACTCTAAAATCATAAGCAGATATATATTTTTAATTCATTTTTATATGTAAATTCACACAATATATTAGTAATATTTGTGGCACTGAATGAAGTGTTGGAGAGATTTGTTTTTAGAGGTTTGAAAATAATTTTAGGTTCAGTTACTTAATTTTAATATGTTCTGATGCTTTTCTTTATCCCCATGCTCCTTTTTTTTATTTATTTTTTTTATTGCTGGCTTATTGGTTGTAAATCCAAGGAGGATTGTTCATTGTTTCATTGGGCTAATAGTTGATAAAAGTAAACCTCTACATATCATGTTGCAGAAGTCTTGGCCTGTTCTAGAAGTTCGGTTCCATACATCCATTCACCCTCACATTTTGAGCCTGGGAATCCTTGGGAAATTCTGTACTGATGACTAGGGATGAGCGATTATAATCGACAAAGTTGAAGTCGGCACGGTTTTTAGGTTGATCAGAAATTTCCGATCACGCGATAATTTAGGTGAGAATCTGCGCATAATCTATTACAATCGTGCCATTTTTGGCGCTTCCTGTCATTTTGGCGGCCAGCAAATCGGCTTAGAGCATAGATCAGGGTGAGCTTGGTGTGCGACGTCATGACTGTGATGTGTATGGTTGTCATTGGCTGGAAAAATCACATGACCTAGTTTTGCATAGAACAGCGTTTCCTGTTTTTCATGGTGTCTGTCAGTGTCTCTCATTAGAGCAGGACGTGTGCTAGATCTCTCCTCAATACAGCCCAGCTCAGCTCAGACACAGTTCTCTTAACACAGACAACTATGCTTTTAGCTGTGAACATTAGAACATGGGTAGATTACAGAATTTCCGCTCTTAGACAGACTTTTTAAAGAAGCATCTCGCGCTGTACAGCCGCAAGGGAGTGGTGGGGAGGGTGCGGGCGAACACAGACAGGCAGGCAGGCTTTTGAAAGGAGAGTGTATATTGTGCAGCCCAGACTCTGCTTTGAACCTGCATTGAAATGGCTTTTTTTTTTTACCAGTTTTTGGCCAGCACACCTCGCACCTGAGGTGAAATAGCCTTTTATTTTGTGCAGCCGGTTTTGTTCAAAGACCCACCTTGTACTTACATTAGGATACAGAAATGTTCTAGTAACTGCTGTTGTATTTCATTGGTGCAAAACCCACCTTTTATTATCCGTCTCAATTTTAAATAGCCGTTTTTCACTTTGGCGTAGCCCAGTTTTGTTCAAAGACCCACCTTGTACTTATATCAGGATACAGAAATTTGCTAATAATTGCGGGTGTATTTCATTGGTGCAAAACCCACCTTTTATTATCCATATAACTTTTAAATAGCTGTATTGCATGTGGTGCGGCCATAGTTTTTTTTCAAATAGCGACTTTGTACGACAATTCTGATAGAAAAATTTTCTAGCAACTGTTCTCGTTTGTCATTGCTGCAAAAAAACGCTATTTCTCATCCGTTTAACTTCTGAACAGTTTTATTGCGCTTGGGGAATCTCCATTTTGCGCAGATAGCACACTTGTATGATTTGTTTACAACTATCAATTAGTGTTGAGCGATTACGTTGGCTATCGACATCGGGCGATAGTCGGCCACCATCGATAAGGTTTTTCGATAGTCGATCATCTCCAATGACCATTAAAGTATATGGGAGAGCAACAACACCTTCGTTCTTACACCCAAACAGGGCTGGAGAAGCTAGAATTAAAAAGCCACAACATCAAATGGATACCTGCTACATCTTGGGCACAACACTTAGGCTATAAAAGCCACAGAAAAAGTTCACACCACCATTTACTATCCCTGTCTTGTACCACAGCATGACCCCTTTAAAAACCTGCATCACCCACAAATTAAAAAGTGTCAGAAGGCAGTATTATTTGAACCATCATTTTACTTGAACTGGACATTGACTATACCTGTCCTGGACCGCAGCATGACCCAATAACCAGCTTGACCCACAGATTAAAAGGTGCCGGAAAAAGGAGTCTTTCAATCACCATTTTAGTTGAACTGGACATTGACTATACCTGCCCCTGGACGCAGCATGACCCTTAAACCTGTCTGACCCACAGATTAAAAAGTCCCGGAAAAGGGAGTCTTTCAACCACCACTTTAGTTGAACTGGACATTGACTATACCTGTCCTGTGCCACAGCATGACCCAGGGCCGGAGTTACAGTAGGTGCGTGGGAGGGGACAGGCTGGCGTCCGTCATCTATTAACACGCAGGTTAAAATCCCCTGATGACGAAAACAACGAAAACTGTCTTTTGCTGAAGCCAGAGTGGGGGAAGCGGAAGTGTGAGAACTCCAGCCTTCCTCAGTACACAGTTCAAGACCTGGGTAGCGCTTGCCCCTCCGTATGAGTGCGGACCAATTGAGCTTCACTTGGAAATACTGGTGGTTAACGATCCTGTTCCACCCAGGTGCCCTTTTTCTTGGCATTCTTTTTCTCATTTTACTCAACGTGCTGGAGGAAATGGTCTCTGTACTTTGTACTTTGTTCTCTGTCCGTGCTCCTTTATCCATGCCCCTCTGAATAACCTACATCTGGTAAAGTTTTCCTGTACCTCCCTTGTACAATTCAGAGGAATTTTTTAACAGCTTTTTTGTGCATGCAAGTTGTTTAGTAGTTTAATTCTAGAAAACACATTTTTAAAATAGGATGGAATCCCACCATGTCTTTGTTTCTCTTTTTTTTTTAATTGTGTTAAAATTGGGTTGTCAATACAGGGTTTGATAGCTATGTTAAAGATCTTGCAAAAACAAGTCATTTGCAATATGAGTCCATTAACAGTGTCCTACAAAAACCTGTTTCTGACAGCACCATCACCCTTGAGCCACTCTTGACAATTGTGAAGAACAAATGTCTGTTAGAAACAACATTTTTTAGAATAGGACCTGTAGTATTGCTGCATTTCAAAGCAGCATGACCCAAAAAATTATAAATATGACTTCTCACCCCACTTTTAAAAAATTGTGAGGCAACATGACCCCCAAAACCATTGACAATGCGAAAAATTCTAAAGATGAAGTGAGTAAATGGAATATGGTTTTGTCATGAAACCTTGGTGTCTTTTACAGTCTCCTCACAGCAAAACCAGCAAAATGAACTGTTGGGAACTGAGAATAAAAATTGCAGTAAGAAATGATCATTTTAAAAATAAGATTTTCAAGAGGACCATTTCTGTTTGGAGAGGAATGTGAAGTAGACCAGCAACTAATCGGTGAACTCGGCAATTGGGGCCACAACATCATCAGAGATCCATGCCTGATTCACTTTGATGAAAGTCAAACGATAGACATTATCTGTGGAAAGCCGGATGCGTTTGTCAGTAATGACTCCTCCAGCCTGTGCTGTAGGTCCGCTCAGATATGACGCTGGCTGTGGGCAGGACAAGACCTCTATGGCGTGGCGAGCCAGCTCGGGCCATTCGTCCATTTTGGATACCAGAAGTCTATTGGGGCCGGAACACATACAAAAACATCGGTGTTGAGACGCAGTAGTCCCTGCACCATGATTTTTAAGCTGGTCTCTGTGATTGGATGTGTGCCCTGCATTGCATGCGTTGGTGAGGTGGTAAATAAAGATTGCCAGAGGTCACCCATTAGGCTTCTGCCACCTTGCCTACTGCTGCCGCTACGCCTATTTGGCACTCTACTGCTGGGACGTCGCTGGCGTTGTTCCTCCGTGACATTTGAAGAACGTGAAGCAGACGCAAAGATGTCTCCAGTTGATCAATCAGCAAGGTCTCCATTTCCTGCATTTTACTCTCTATTTGGGTGGGTGGAAGGAAAGTGCTGAGTTTTGTTTTGTAACGGGGATCCAGGAGGGTGGCCACCCAGTAACTGTTCATTTTGATGGCCTTAATGCGAGGATCATGTTGGAGGAAATGGAGCATCCAAGCACTCATGTGAGAGATGGAGCCTTGATTTCCCAAGCCACTGGGTCGAGGGGCACTAGCAAACTGATCTTCCTCTTCTTCCTCCTCCACCTCAAATTCGCGCCAACCTCTTTCCAAGGCAGGGACGTCGGTAACATCGGTGTCTAGGAATACCTCCTCCCCCTCCACTGCCTCCGGCAATGCTTCAACCACAGCCTGGGCTTGCCTGAGATGATGCACCCTGAGGGGCTGATGCGCCACCTTTGCACTAGCTCTGGACCCCGAACCACTGCCTAATGAAGACCGATGAAATTGTGAAACTGTCGGGCCTTGTGGATTTGACGGAGAGAGAGGCTCCGTGTCCGCATCTGTGTCAGTCTCCTCCTCTGTCGCTGGCGGGACCTGTTTCAGAGGTCCAACGATCGTTCCCGAATAAGATCACCACAATGCTCATGCTGACAAGGGCATTGTCTGCACTGACCATTTTGGTGGCTTCTTCAAAACTGGCAAGGATGGTGCAGAGCTCTTTCACCTGCCTCCACTCTCGGTGGCTCAACACCCCGCGGTCCGCACCGCTGCTTGTCAGACCAGGTGTCACTTCGTACTGCATAATGGCATTGCCGCTTGCCCCCAATCGCTGGAGCATGTGGAGGGTGGAATTCCAGCGTGTTGCCACGTCAACAATGAGACGGTTGACGGGGAGGCCGAGCTGACGCTGCAACGCAGCCAGGTCGGACGAAGTAGGGTGCGAACGGCGGAAGTGCGAACTCAGACCTCGAGCCTTCTTCAGCAGGCAGTCCAGACCCGGGTAGCTCTTTAGAAATTTCTGGATGACAAGGTTCATGACATGTGCCAGGCAAGGGATGTGCTCCAGCCTACCGATCTTAAGGGCAGCCAGCAGATTTCGCCCGTTATCGCATACCACCTTGCCTGGCACAAGGTTCTTGTCACCCAGCCAGCGCTCGGTCTCGTTGCGGAGAGCCGTCCACAGCTCCTGACCTGTGTGGGGACGGTCTCCAAGACAGATTAATTTCAAAACGGCTTGGTTTCTCTGGGCATGTGATGCCACCAGAGGACCTTGGGGGAAAGAGCCCTGCACCATCCCTGCGGTTTTGAAGAGCGTGCGCCGAGCCTGAGAGCCACAGTCACCCCCAGAGACATTCACCCAGTGAGCTGTCAGATAGCGGCCTTGGCCGTGCTTACTAGTCCATGTGTCGGTGGTCAGATGGACTTTTCCGGCCACAGATGCAGACAACGCGCTTGAAATTTTAGATGACACGTGGCTGGCCAGGGCAGGGACGGCTTTTCTGGCAAAGAAATGCCTGCTCGGCATCTGGTATTGGGGGCAGGCAAGGGCCATGACGTGGCGGAACCCATCTGTGTCCACCAGACGGAAAGGCAACATTTCCAAGGCCAAAAGCCTGGCAATGCCGACATTCAGGCTTTTGGCTTTGGGATGGTTTGGGTTAAAGTGTTTCTTCTGCTCCCAAACCTGGAAGACAGAAGGCTGGCTGCTAGACTGGCCACTGTACAGCGTGCAGGTCGTCAAACTGGCGGAAGGAGAAGGGGTAGGATGGGTCTCTGGTGGTACATGGGCGATGGGGGAGGCTGAAGCGGAGGCTGATCCCTGATCATGACTGAGAGACATGGGCAGCTGAGGAATGCTTGGTGGCGGAGGAGGAGGAGGCGGAGACAGAGGGTGTGACAGTGGTTGGAGGCCCGGCGTCGGTCTGGCCTTTTTTGGCCAAGTGTTGCCTCCATTTCAACTCATGCATTCGCTGCATGTGACTAGACATGTTGGTGGTGGTTAACCACCTAAGGTTCTTGCCTCTACTTATGCGTTTACGGCAAAGGCGGCATATGACATCGCTGGGTGAATCAGAGGCTTGCTCAAAGAAGGCCCAGGCTTGAGAGGTCCTGGACCTTTTTGACAGCGATAAGCGAGGAGCGGGGTTTGCACTGACCGTGGCTGGCGGAATCATATCAGCGGACTTCTGCGACCGCCCTCTCCCTTTTTGTGGCGGGACCCGTATTGACACTACCCCATCGTCTTCCTCCTCGTCCACTGATGAAGCGCTCGCAAGCAAATTCTGCGGAAAAGACCAGGATGGATCCGCAATATCATCATCATCAACACAGGTGACTTGGTCGTCCTGACTTTCTGCATCCAGAAGCTGCGGGCTACAAGCAAGGGGCACTGCAAGGCGTTGCCGACCGCCCGGGATTTTTGCCGATTGACCGGCTTCCTTCTCCTCCTCTGATGGCATCAGTAACTGGGCGTCAGAGCAGACTAAATCATCCTCTTGATCTTTTAACATGCCTTCTGACCCCAACCGCATTTTGTCATCAAAGAGGTCTTCAGACAATGGTTTAAATCCACAGTGGTGGGTACACGAGTTGACATTAGGGCTGCTTCATGTTGGACGGATGCTGATGACGACATTTGTGGCAGTGACTGGGAGTACGAGTAGGTAAGACTGCCAGATTCAGGTAGCATTAAACACTGAAGGACATATTGGCAACGCTGTTCGATACTGAGAGTCACAGGGCCCTGACCCAGCGATGACAGGCCTGACGGTCCTGCAACTGATGATCCGCTGGCATGCGTGTTGTCGCCAGCACTGGAAGGAGCACCTTCTCTCGTACCTCTACCTCCATGTGCTACCCCCCTCTTTGCTCGCTTACCACCTGCATTTCGCTCCATGTTCAGAAATATAAAAATTTGAGGAGGTATGGAATAGTTTTGGAAAGTCTCTTATGAAAAGACGAAAAAACCCCAGCTATTCTCAAATCCCTCTAATCAAAACAAAATTGCTGGATTCAAATTTAACTGCAAGGTGTCTCTATCAACAAATCTGGACTGGGCAAAAGTGCAAAAAACACGTATCTGTTATGTTTTCGTATAATACACGGTATTTTTTGCACCTTTCAATTCACCTGTGGTGACTATAAAATTGCTGTTTTCAGATTTAAGTGCAAGGTGGATATATGAACAAAGGTGGAATGGGTCAAATTGAAGATGAACACCTATCTGAAATGTATACTGCTAATAAAAGTGGAGTTTTGCACCTAACACAGAGACCTGCAGTTACTAGAAAAGGTGTATCCTAATATAAGTTCAGGCTGCCCAATATCCAGGAAATATTTCAATAGCAAACTGTTAATAATAAAAATATTGCAGTGCAATGTCTACACTAAGTCTTGGTGAACTTTATCCAGTGTTCTTTATAGAGCTTTTCTGTGTTCGCCCGCGGGGGCCCTCCCGCTCCCCCCGTGACTTTACAGCGGGAGATGCTAATAGTAGAGGTTTCTCTGTGCAGAAATAGAATAATTTCGCTGAGCGGTTTGGCCACAGGCAGAGCGCACGTCCTATTCCTATGAGACACTGAGGCTGATCAGGGAACGCTGTTCTATGTAAAACGAGGTCATGTGATTTTTCCAGCCAATCGCAACCATACACATCCCAGTCATGACGTCGGACACACATCTCACTCTGCTCTATTCTGTAAGCTGATTTGCTGGCCGCCAAAATTACAAGAAGCGCCGAAAATGGCACGATCTTAATAGATGATGCACAGATTTTAGCCTTAATTATCACATGGTCTAAAAATTTCGATCACCATAAAAACCTTGCCGATTTCAATTTTGTCGATAATAATCACTCAACACTACTATCAATTCCTAGTCCTACTGGGCAGTTGTACAGTAAATCCCTGAGACTGAAGGAAGAACACTGTTTTTGTCTTACGGATCTTCCACCAGACCGCATTTCACAGGTATTCGCTAGAAACAATTCCGTTTCTAATCCTAGTTGGCTGTAGGAAATTAGAGGGATTTAAGAATAGCTGTGATTTGCCGTCTTTTAATAAGAGACGGTCAAAAAGTCTTCCATACCTTCTTAAATTTTTATCTTTCTGAACATGGAGCGAAATGCAGGTGGTAAGCGAGCAAAGAGGGGTGTAGGACATGGAGGTAGAGGTACGAGAGAAGGTGCTCCTTCCAGTGCTGGTGACAACACGCAAGCCAGCGGATTGTCTGTTGCAGGACCATCACCCTTTTTCCTTTTAACCCTTTTAATGACCCCCCTTTCCCCTTCCCT
>JAODAL010053342.1:0-25353 GCA_025379985.1 Phyllomedusa bahiana | reverse complement strand
TAATTGAAAGGGATGTATTTTAGAGCACCCAAAAACACTATTTGTGTGTAACATCATGTGAAAGTCTAAAGAAATCAGACAAGATATCAGGAAGAGAATTGTGGACTTGCACAAGTCTGGATCATTCTTACGTACAATTTCCAGATTATAGCAAACTGTATTGGTCAGCACTCAATTCACACGGCATAGGTGAATAAAACGACATTTATTAGAGGCTGGATAAAATCACATCACTTGTGAAGGAGGGAAGAATCCTACTGACGCCTTTCGGGCAACTGAGTGCCCTTAGTCATAGCAGAGGATTAGGCTTTGGGTCTTATATTTTTGCAATATTTTGTCTTATTTTTGTTGTTTCTTTTTTACATTCGCTTTTGTCTTTTAGCTAGTGTTTTTTACACCACTTTACTTTTTATTTTTTTCGGACACATAGGACAACTATTGTGATGCCCATATGCTTGCCTGTTTATTTATCAGGTACATATTTATAATATAATCTATTTTCAGCCTGTTTCATACACACCGTTCTGTGCTGTAACCGAGAGTTTCATCTCTATTGCACAGGTCCCTTTTTCTTCCACACGCTTCCGATACTTTATTTATTGGAATGCAGATTTGCGTTCCACCTATTTTGGCATATGTGTATGTCCTGCAGGCAAGCAGTAGGAGCAATGTAAGTTTAGTCTGTGTTTGTTGTTTTTCTTGCAACCAATATATTTTATGTGATTCACTAATTTTAATGTTTGATAATTTATATCTGTATATTATGATATATTTTGGATCGGCGCTTGGCTCTTCCAGTTTGGGATCAATGTGTTTACTTCCAGAATGCAAACATGCGTTTCATTCCCAGCAGCTCGTGCCGTACGGCATTCAGGTGAGTCTAATATTAATTTATTTGCTGATTTATGTCTTTAATATATAAAAGACACAAATATACAAAATAGTATGATTCCATATACACAAAAATATTTTGTATATAATTTTGTAGTGTAGTGAGGTCCCACCATACTTTCATTTCTTTCATGATTCCTAGAGGTCTTAGGATTAAAAAGATCCCCACAAATGTTATTCGGAAGATTTTCAGTTCATTGGAACTTTATGCTCACCTCTTGCTCTTTGCAAATGATGGAATTGATTGTGAAATTTGAAGAAAAAAGTTAGAAGAGATTGCTACTGACATCAAAGATATGGATGCACAAATACAATCATTTAATGACTTATCTAATTTTGATTTGGAACACAAAAAGATTCAGGATGCTGTCTCTAATGTAGGAGACTGTAATACTCACTAAAGAGACGAAATTAAAACATGACAAATTGGACTATGTTCAAAATGTGGTTTATGAATGGAGATGTAGATCTTCCTATGGTGATACACCTAAGCTGATCCTCAAACGTAAATCAAAGTCACGTAGTTGGCAAAAAAAATCAATGGAACAACTTAGTGAAGAAAATTTGCCTCTAAGAGTGACAGAAAAAAAATTGAGAGGCTAAAATACTTCATTCCTGTCAATGGCTAACTGAAAATATGAGGACAGCTTGCAAGCAGGGCTATAGTTATAAGAGGTGCAGCGGGTGCAGCTGCTACCTGAGGGAGCCCAAAGGCCCCTTTGACACATAGGAGATTTGAAGACGGTGTGTTATACAGTTACTGAACCCCCAAAACTGCAAAAACAGAATTTTCAGGCACTTAGTATGATTTAGCAAATCCAAGCACTCTGTATGATATATATCCATGTATATGAGAGTCAGGCGTTATGTGAGCTTTCAAATGTCTCCAAATAACAACTTCTGGGTGTGGGAAAGATGCAGCCATCAATACCAAACATTGATGTCTATGGAGAGGAAAATGCAATCTAAGAGCAGTGTGTATAGTACAGAGAGTGATCTGAAAATGGTGTTCACAAGGCAATACAGTGAAATATATATAACATGGTCATGTGATTTTAGCAATCAATGAGAGCCCTACACCTCTGCGATGACGTTTTTGACATTTTTCTGTGCTCTGCCAAAAGTGCAGAAAGGTGATTTAATGGCCGCCAAAAGCCGCTGAAATTGAAATTGAAAATGTGTCGAAGTAGAACTAGAACTTTAGTCAAACGAACAGTAAAATGTTTGGTTCGGTTCCAGTTCTAAAAATTCGAGAATTTCTACTAGAACTTAACTTTTCTAGAACAGTTCAATGAATCAACACTAATCATAATCAAGAAAGACTCTTGCCATTAGGACTAAATTTTGCATTAGAACAACATTTTGATATATTTTCTACCCTTAAAAACATTTATAAATTTGTTTGCGGACTCTTAAACGTCACTTTTTTGATCATTCTGAGGTTCACTCTACTTTGCCTGCTTAAAAGTAGATGGTCAATCAATATACTTGCCTTAATTACAAAGAACAACTAGCTTTACTCAAATTAGAAGAGCTTGATTCTACAACACAGATTAGCTCTATTACTAGCAGCTCACAAAGCTTTAAAGTTTCCAATGTTGGCTTTTAACCCCCTCAGTCAAGAACAATGGATCGCTCTCAAACTGCGGTTGAAAGAGATCTTAAAATCTTGTGTGACACTGTTCCCGCCAAATCAAGATGCGAAAATCTACCTGCTGCACAATATCAGGAATTAAAAAGTCTTAGGGAAAATGACAATATTGTCATCAATATGGAAGATAAGGGGGGAACAGTAGTCATACTTGATAAGACGGACTATCATTTATCTATTGTGGCTGTGCGACCACTGGTAGTCGCATGATCCTGCCATTAGAGGGTCTGCAGTTAAAGTCCTTCTGCAGATGTGCCACCGAGGACCTGGAGTCGGTGGGGAAGAGCCACCTATATTGTGTCACTGATTATATATTACTGACACGTACAGTAGCGGCTGAATAGCTGCAAGGCAGTATGGTATGGGGTGGCTCTTTGGGAAGTATAGTTGGGTTGGGTGGGTGGCTGTCCCAGCATTCCAGGTCCCTGGGTTCCAACCCAGATATTGTGTAGCTCTCTGGAGACCTATTAAGGGCCTCCTACTTCAGGTGTATGGGGGGCGTGGTCTGCTACCTGAATGTTGGAGCAGCAGAGCTGAGGAGAGAGCTCTGGCCCCCAAGAGGCTGAGGGAAGCCTACACCAGTGGGTGAGATCTGAGGTGCATTGGAGGTACTGGAGTAGGTCCCGGCCCCAGAAAAGAGAGGGGAATAAAGTGTTTAGTCAGTGGCCAGACAGCCTGAGGTTTGTGTTGGTATTATTTGTTTGCATGTGCCTCAATAAAGCTGGTGAGGCAATGTTTAAAACTGGAACCTGGTGTCTGAGTGCCATTCCCCTACAGAAGACGGCGATCCCAGGGCTGAATAACCCGGGCCGAGCAAGATGGCGGCCGAATGTAGAATTTTGGTACATATGTGTGAGATGCGGGAATAATTGGCACAGTTGGTGGAAGAATAGTGCATAGAGAATTGTTGAAAGACTGGCACTAACTGACTGTGCACAAAGTGGTGCAGAAAAAAGTCAGTTTGCATAGGACTGCTGCAGTCTACATAGGACTGCTGGATATTAGCTCTGTGTGAGTAAAGCATTGTCTGAAGAGAGACACACCTGCAGCAGCCTTTGGTGTCTGAAGAGACTGTGCTGTCTAAAAAAGACTGTGTTGCTGGTGCCTGAAAATTTTTGTTTTGCCATGGAGGAGCTGCTGGCCCAGTTGGTGCAGGCAAACACCCAGCAGCAATAGAAGAATAAGCTGTAGGCCCAGCAGTTTGCTAAGCAGCATGAGGACCATTTAAAGGCTATACAAGAAATGGAGAAAATGGCTGCCAACCAGCGAGAGGAGAATCAGAAGCTCCAAGCAGAGTGGGAGGCAGAACAGGAGGCAATAAAAGTTATCTCAAACCAGAAACAGCAGTCTGGGAAAGGTGGACTTACCACAATCCAAGCCGTCTTGCTTGCTGGATGTTCAGAGGAAAAGGCAGAACAGGCTGCTGCCAAGTGTAACCAGCCTGAATGGTGTGGCGGTTGTTTGTAGGTAGACTACTGTATGAGGGGATGCCCTGTGGCCCAGAGGCCATGTCGACCAGCGCGGAATGTGTCCACTTCTGAAAAGGCAAGGTTGTTGAGGGACCTGTGTGCTGCTGTTGCCATGGGCAACCATCTGGATCAGAAGGAGCCTGCTACCACGGTCCAGAAGGAGGAGCGCTGTTGGAGGTGCCACAGAGCAGTGAGTTGTGCTCCTGACTGCCCTCTCACTAAGAGGTCAGAGAGGTTGCAGCTGCAAGCCCTGGAGTTTCAGGTGGGAGGCGTCTCACCCCTGCTTTGCATGGACAGTCAGCCAGAGATGCTTGAAATATGCCAAAAACCGGGTAAGACTGTTCCTGTTGTGTGTGACACCTGGGTTGGGACTGTAGGTCATGTAGATGATCTTTGTGAGGACTTGGCTGGGCTAGGCAGAGGCCCAAAAATGCTGACAAGCCAGAAGAGTACTGAGATTAATGGACTTGCAGAGTCTGGTGAACTTAATGGTTATGACATATACGCCATAGTGTCTATTGAAAATGCCAGTAATATAGCTAACCTGCCTGTGATCCATGAGCAGGTCACACAGCCGGAGCAGGGGGAGGGGTGCTGGGTCACAAAGTCAGCCCCAGTTACTGCGTCCTTGTGTGAACAAGCGGCTAGAGGTGCTGTAGCAGAGAGCAGCTCAGGTCTGCCCCCGGAGATCATGGCAGTCAGGGCTGTGTGTGCAGTGACTGCAGAGTGTGAGTTAGCTTCTGCAGAAATACCAGTCACAGCTATAGAGTAGATTAACTCAAATGTGCCCCCTAGAGAGCGTGGCTAGCAGTACTAGGAGTATTGCAGAGGATGAGTATTTTGTGGTGGATGACCATCTGGAGAAATGTGTTACCACTACAGTTTCAGGTGGATCTACTATGGTTGCCGGTAGCAACGAGGTTCCCTCTGCATCTCCTGCTAAAAAAACTTGTGAGTATGAGTGCCAGGCAGCTGTGTGTGAAGTGTCTGGAGGCCAGTCAGTAAATGTGTCTACCAGGGATGCCAGCATACTGTATGTACGTGAAGGTAACGTGCAAGTTGCAGGTGCGCCCCTAGTGGTTCTGGCTGGTAATAGCACAATGTGTGCAGGTGTGATATGTCTGGGGGTTGATAGCAATCCTAAGAGTTGTGCTGTCAATACAGTTGCCTGCGGAGCTGATGTGGACACCAGTAGCAATCAGGTGCGCTCTGCTGGTGTGGAAAAGGTGATTGAGTTGCCTGGTGTGAACACGGCCATTGCATTGCCTGAAAGGGAGAAGGCAAATCCTGGATATAAGGGCTCTGCTACCATGTATGAGGAGACTAGGAGCGTGAATGTGCTGGTTATTGACCATGGCAAACAAACACTCAGTAAAAAGTCTCTATTTCAGTGTGGGAATGGACACGGCAAGGTTTCAGTACTGCAGTGTAATGATGATGCTGAAGCAGAATTTGTGTGCAGCCCTGAGCAGGGTATTACAGAGAAGTGGATCTATGATAGAAATTGTGACCCTGCAGGGAAGGAAGAGAATTGTCATGCTGGGACCTGTAGTGCAGTTGAGTTGACATGTTCTAAGGATTGCTGTATTTTCAGTAGCTTTTACTGCAGTGGTCATAAGGACTGTAGTGATATTGGAGATGGAAAATATGAGCTGCTAAACCCAGAAAAGAAGAGGATTTGCTCAGGTCCTAGTGAGGAGCAGGTCAGTGTGGTTGAACCCTCAGATGGTAAACAGGTGTCGGGTTCTGAGGCAACTGATAAACTTTTCCCAAAGCTTATGGAGGAAAATATTAGCCGTATCACAGAGGTGTTATGTCCGGTGATATGTGGCGACCTACAAGTGGGTGCCATTTGCAGTCAGACGTCTGCTACACTTACTGGTGTTAAGAATGTGACTGAGTTGGAGCAGCAGAGCTGACGAGAGAGCTCTGGCCCCCAAGAGGCTGAGGGAAGCCTTCACCAGTGGGTAAGATCTGAGGTGCATTGGTGGTACTGGACGCTAGGTCCAGGCCATGGATAGAGAGGGACTAATGTGTTTAGTCAGTGGCCAGATGGCCTGAGGTTTGTGTTGGTATTATTTGTTTGCATGAGCCTCAATAAAGCTGGCTGAGGCCAATGTTAAACTGGAACCTGGTGTCTGAGTGCCATTCCGCCTACAGAAGATGGCGATCCCAGAGCTGAATAACCCCAGGCCGACCCAAGATGGCGGCCGAATGTAATCACTTTTATCGGATTCTTCCACTTATTTGAAATTACCGAGTGATCCTACATCTATTTTTACACAGGAAATGGAGCTTTTATTGATGGAGGGCTTAGCTTTCGGAGTTCTTAGTGAAAAAGAATTTGACTTTATATCTTTACAAAACCCAGTTCTTCCCATATGATATGAACTAACGAAGATACACAAAAATATAAACAAACCACCCATGCATCCAATTGTTTCAGGCATTGGATTTCTATTACAGCACCTGTGCCAATGGTAGGACTCTATTTTACAGCTGTTTGTTGACGGACAGCAGGTTTACTACAGGAGTCAAGGGATGTATTAATTTCCCTAAAAAATTATAGGTGGAGCACTCATATTGGCTCAGTTGCGATGTACACATTAAACACAAGCATCCCACACTGTGTAGCCTCACTTGCTTTAGATTTCCATCTTAAAAAGCATAGTGCAAACACCAAGGACCTCATTAATTTTACCATTATGGTCACCAATTTCAATATGGTACATAACTACTTCAGTTTTGATGATCAAATATGTTTACAACAAAAGGGAGTGTCCATGGGTGCTAAATATTCCCTGTCTCTGGCTTATTTAGTTATGTCTTGGTGGGAAGAGTTCTATATTTTTACTCCGTTGTGTCCTTTTTCAGACTGTATAGTGATGGTACGGAAGATACATCGATGACCTCTTACTTGTTTGGGGTCGAGATTTGTCTGCTGTGCCAATCTTAGTGGATTATATTAAAAACAATCCTTTCAATCTGTGTTTCACATGGACAAAGTGTCCATGAATTTATTGGATCTTACATTAATTGGGATTGATGAACAAACCATTAATTCTCATACTTTTTGGAAACCCACTGCAGGTAATATTATTCTCCACTAACAGTTTCCATTTTAAACATATCCATAAATCAATTCTAGCAGGGGAACTTTTGCGTGCTAAATGCAATTGTAGTACCCCTGAAGTCTTTATGCAGGAACAAAATGAGATCTGCCATAGACTTAGCTTAAGAAGTTACCCACAATGGACTCTTTAAAAAAAGCCAGTAAAATAGTTAGTACATGCTCAAGAGATATTTTATTTTCTCCCTCTTCCAAAAATCCCAAATCATTTGTACCCACAGTAATACTTCGTATAAGCTGTTTGTTTAATTTGATAAAAAAATATCATCCTTAAACACCTTCCAATTTTGAGGGAAGATACTATCCTTGATTCTATACTTGATCAGGGTTGTCAAATTGTACCTAGGATATCAAAAACTTTAGCCAATCTTATATCTCCAAACCTTTTTAACTCTAAAAGTACCAATAGTACATGGCTACAATATAAGGGTTTTTCTAAATGTGGTTCTCACCCCAGTAGAACCTGATCCTTTGTATCATCAGGTCATTGCTTTCAAAATTCTTCAGATACATGCTCTTTTCAAATCAAACATTACATCAATTGCAACTCTCACCATGTAATTTATCTATCCACATGCACTCTTTGTAATCTGTCTTATGTTGGGTGTACGACACGAAAAATTAAGACTAGTTTTTGGAGCATTTATATGACGTTACACATAACACCTCCAGAAATAAGTCTAATATTGCACAACATTTTATTGACCATCCATGGACTTATAAAAAGCATAGATAGAATTATTAAACTGGTGAGGGGTGGGGATCTTGAACATATGTTACATGACAGGGAGGCTTGTTGGATGATTAATTTGGATACATTGTTTCCAAGGGGCCTCAATTACAGGAGAGAGGTAATGTTTCACTATTGATCTTTCTCCCTCTGTTTCTGTCATATACCATATATGCTTCCTCATCTTTACCTTTCTTTGGTTCTAATACTTTTGCAATATTTTTGTCTTATTTTTGTTGTTTCTTTTTCACATACGCTTTTGTCTTTTAGCTAGTGTTTTTTACACCAATTTTCCTTTTTCTTTTTTTTGACACATAGGAAAACTATTGTGATGCCCATATGCTTGCATGTTTATTTATCAGGCACTCATGATACATATTTATAATATCTGTTTTCTGCCTGTTTCATACACACTGTTCTGTGACCGAGAGTTTCATCTCTATTACGCATGTCACTTTTTCTACCACACAATTCAGGTACTATACTTCTGGAACGCAGCTTTGCATTCCACTTATTTTGGCATATGTGTATGTCCTGCAGGCAAGTAGTAGGGGCACTGTAAGTTTAGTCTGTTGTTTTACTTGCAACCAATATATTTGATGTGATTCACCTATTTCAATGTTTGATAATTTATACCTTTATATTACATTCGGGATCAGCGCCTGGCACGTCCAGTTTGGGGTCAATGTGTTTACTTCCAGAACGCAAACATGTGTTCCATTCCCAGCAGCTCGTGCTATATGCCTTCCAGGTGAGTCTAATGTTAATTTATTTCCTGTTTTGTGCCTTTATTTATAAGTGTATGCACTATGCCTAATCCTCTGCTATGACTAAAGGCACTCAGTTGCTAGAAACGCATCAGTAGGATTCTTCGCTCCTTCACAAGTGATGTGATTTTATCCAGCCTCTAATAAACCTTGTGGTTTTATCACCTGTGCCATGTGAATTGAGTGCCGACAAATACAGTTTGCTATAATCTATTCCTTGGCTGCACTTATTGGTACGTGTACCATCTTTAACGGCATACTTTATGGACAATAGGACCAGCTGGCTACATGTTTTCTTTTACAATTTCCAGATACCTGAAGGGGCCTCGTTTATCTGTACAAACAATTATACACAAGTACAAACAAGATGGGAATATCCTACCATCATACTGCTCAGGAAGGAGACAGGTTCTGTGTCTCAGAAATGAATGTGCTTTGGTCTGACATGTGCATATAAACCCAAGAACAAAAGCAAAAAAACCTTGTAAAGATGCTATCGGAAGCTGGTAAGATTGTGTAATTATCCACAGTGAAACGAGTACTGTATCTACATGAACTGAAAGGCCAATCTGCCAGGAAGAACCCATTACTCCAAAAGAATTACTGTTTGACCATAATGGAAAAAGGAAGAAGCTTGGAAGCCTAAGAACACCATACAAACTGTGAAACACGGGGGTGGCAGCATCATGTTGGGGTTGTTTTGCTGCAGGAGGGACTGGTGCACTTCACAAAATATATGGCATTATGAGGAAAGAAGATTATTTGGCAATACTGAAAGAACATCTCAAGACATCTGTCAGGTTATACTTAGGGTCCGTCATTCCCAGACAGGGCAATTGTTAACAAAAAACAAAGACATCCTGTAGGATTTTGCCTCTTTTTGCACCAACCTCTAGGCAGAGCATCCGTATGACTCCCTGGCGACATGGGACCTCCTCCGGGTGGCACATCCTCCCAAATTATCACTAGAACAGCGGCAACAGCTCGCAGCCCCTATCACTTCTGAGGAAATAGAGGCGGCCATTACTTCCTTAAAGAGCAACAAAACCCCGGGCCTTGACGGATTGCCGGGAGAGTACTACAAACTCCTCAAATCGGAACTTGTTCCGACTCTAACTATGCTTTTGAATGACATTTATGAGGGGGGCATGGTGGTTGAGGACTTTCAGGAGGCGCGAACAATAGTGCTACCCAAACCAGGCAGAGATCTGGAGGAAGTTGGATCATACCGCCCCATCTCCTTATTGTAATATATTGCAACAGCATAGAGCAAATGGAGGTATACATTTCCCAGATATCTAACTGTACAATATCTCAGCAAACCTCTGTATATTGCAGGATTGGTTCTCAGGTACTCAAACATATACGCCGATGCTACTCGAAGCAAATTTTTTGCCCAGGTATACTTCTAATCAACTTGTTGCATTTGCCGTTTACTGCTCTTCCACCTATGGTGAAAGATAACCCACTACTGATGATTAGGGATGAGCGATTATTATCGACAAAGTTGGAATCGGCACGGTTTTTAGGTTGATCGGAAAGTTCCAATCACGCAATATTTTAGGTGAGAATCTGCGCATAATCTATTGCTATCGCGCCATTTTCGGTGCTTCCTGTCATTTTGGCGGCCAGCAAATCAGCTTCCCGCATAGAGCAGGGTGAGCTGGGTGTGCGACGTCATGACTGTTATGTGTATTGTTGTCATTGGCTGGAAAAATCACATGATCTCGTTTTGCATAGAACAGCGTTTCCTGTTCATCATCAGTGTTTCAGTGTCTCTCACTAGAGCAGGACATGTGCTAGATCTCTCTCAATACAGCTCAGCTCAGCTCAGAGACATAGTTCTCTTTATTCATACAGGTAACTATGCTTTTAGCTGTGAACATTAGAACACAGGTAGATTAGAGAATTTCAGCTCTTAGTGAGTTAGACAGAGACTTTTAAAGAGGCATCTAGCGCTGTACGGCCACGGGGAGGTGGGGGGTGTGGGCGAACACAGACAGACAGGCAGGCAGGCTTTTGAAAGGAGAGTGTATATTGTGCATCCCAGACTCTGCTTTGAACCTGCATTGAAATGATTTTTTTTTCCAGTTTTTGGCCAGCACACCTCGCACCTGAGGTGAAATTGTACCTTTTATTTTGTGCAGCCTAGTTTTGTTCAAAGACCCACCTTGTACTTATATTAGGATACAGAAATTTGCTAGTAAAAGCAGCTGTATTTCATAGGTGCAAAACCCACCTTTTCTTATCCGTATAACTTTTAAATAGGTGTTTTTCACTTTGGCGCAGCCCAGTTTTGTTCAAAGACCCACCTTGTACTTATATTAGGATACAGAAATTTGCTAGTAACTGCAGGTGTATTTCATAGGTGCAAAACCCACCTTTTATTATCCGTATAACTTTTAAATAGGTGTTTTTCACTTTGGCGCAGCCCAGTTTTGTTCAAAGACCCACCTTGTACTTATATTAGGATTCAGACATTTCCCAGTAACTGCAGGTGTATTTCATAGGTGCAAAACCCACCTTTTCTTATCCGTATAACTTTTAAATAGCTGTATTGCACTTTGGTTCGCCCCAGTTTTTTTCAAATAGCCACCTTGTACTTAAATTTGGATACAGAAATTTTGTAGTTACTGTTGGTGTATTTCATTGGTGTAAAAACCACCGTTTGTTATCCGTATAACTTTAAAATAGCTGTATTGCACATGGTACGACCCTAATTTTTTTCAAATTGCCACGTTGTACGACAATTTTGATAGAAAAAATTTCTAGTAACTGTACTCGTTTGTCATTGCTGCAAAAAACGCAATTTCTCTTCCGTGTAACTTCTGAATATTTTTATTGCGCTCGGTGAATCTCAGTTTGGCGCAGATAGCACACTTGTATGATAGTTTGTTGAAAACTATCAATTCCTAGTCCTACTGGGCAGTTGTAAATCCCTGGGACTGAAGGAAGAACAATGTTGATTTTGTCTTACGGTTCTTCCACCAGACCGCATTTCACATGTATTCGCTAGAAACAATTTAGTTTCTAATCCTAGTTGGCTGTAGGAAATTAGAGGGATTTAAGAATAGCTGTGATTTGTCGTCTTTCAATAAGAGACTGTCAAAAACTCTTCCATACCTTCTTAAATTTTTATCTTTCTGAACATGGAGCGAAATGCAGGTGGTAAGCGAGCAAAGAGGGGTGTAGGATATGGAGGTAGAGGTACAAGAGAAGGTGCTCTTTACAGTGCTAGCGACAACACGTAAGCCAATGGATCGTCGGTTGCAGGACCGTCAGGCCTGTCATCGCTGGGTCAGGGCCCTGTGAATCTCAGTAACGAACAGTGTTGCCAATCTGTTCTTCAGTGGTTAATGCAACCTGCATCCAGCAGTCTTACCTCCTCGTCCTCCCAGTCACGGCCACAAATGTCGTCATCAGCATCATCAGCATCCGTCCAACATGAAGCGAAGGCAGCCCAAATGTCAACTCGTGTACCCACCACTGTGGATAATCCATTTTCTGAAGACCTCTTTGATGAAAAAATGCGGTTGGGGTCAGAAGGCATGTTAAAAGATCAAGAGGCCAAAGAGGATGATTTTGTCTGCTCTGACGCCCAGTTACTGATGCCATCAGAGGAGGAAAAGGAAGCCGGTCAATCGGCAAAAAGTCCGCTGATATGACTCCGCCAGCCACGGCCAGCGCAAACCCCGCGCCTCGCCGATCCCCAACAAAAACGTCCAGGACCTCACAAGCCTGGGCCTTCTTTGAGCAACCCTCTGATTCACCCAGCGATGTCATATGCCGCCTTTGCCGAAAACGCATAAGTAGAGGCAAGAACCTTAGGTGGTTAACCACCACCAACATGTCTAGTCACATGCAGCGAATGCATGAGTTGAAATGGAGGCAACACTTGTCCAAAAAAGGCCAGACCGACGCCCGGCCTCCAACCACTGTCACACCCTCTGACTCCGCCTCCTCCACCACCACCAAGCGTTCCTCAGCTGCCCATGTCTCTCAGAGTCATGATCAAGGATCAGCCTCCGCTTCAGCCTCCACTGTCGCCCGAGTACCACCAGCACCACCAGAGACCCATCCTACCCCTTCTCCTTCCACCAGTTTGATGACCTGCACGCCATACAGCAGCCAGTCTAGCAGCCAGCCTTCTGTCTACCAGGTTTGGGAGCAGAAGAAACACTTTAACCCAAACCATCCCAAAGCCAAAAGCCTGAATGTCGGCATTGCCAGGCTTTTGGCCTTGGAAATGTTGCCTTTCCGTCTGGTGGACACAGATGGGTTCCGCCACGTCATGGCCCTTGCCTGCCCCCAATACCAGATGCCGAGCAGGCATTTCTTTTCCAGAAAAGCCGTCCCTGCCCTGGCCAGCCACGTGTCATCTAAAATTTCAAGCGCGTTGTCTGCATCTGTGTCCGGCAAAGTCCATCTGACCACCGACACATGGACTAGTAAGCACGGCCAAGGCCGCTATATCTCTGTGACAGCTCACTGGGTGAGCTGGGTGGATGTCTCTGGTGGTGACGGTGGCTCTCAGGCTCGGCGCATGCTCTTCAAAACCGCAGGGATGGTGCAGGGTTCTTTCCCCCAAGGTCCTCTGGTGGCATCACGTGCCCAGAGAAACCAGGCCGTGTTGAAATTAATCTGTCTTGGAGACCGTCAACACACAGGTCAGGAGCTGTGGACGGCTCTTCGCAACGAGACCGAGCGCTGGCTGGGTGACAAGAACCTTGTGCCAGGCAAGGTGGTGTGCGATAACGGTCGAAATCTGCTGGCCGCCCTTAAGATCGGTAGGCTGGAGCACATCCCTTGCCTGGCACCCGTTATGAACCTCGTCGTCCAGAAATTTCTAAAGCGCTACCTGGGTCTGGACTGCATGCTGAGGAAGGCTTGAGGTCTTCCGCCATTCGCACCCTGCTTCGTCACGGCTGGCTGCGTTGCAACGTTAGCTCGGCCTCCCCGTTAACTGTCTCATTGTTGACGTGGCAACACATTGGAATTCCACCCTCCACATGCTCCAGCGATTGTGGCAGCAGCGCAATGCCATTACGCAGTACGAAGTGACACATGGCCTGACAAGCAGCGGTGCGGACCTTGGGGTGTTGAGCCACCGAGATTGGAGGCAGTTGAAAGAGCTCTGCACAATCTTTGCCAGTTTTGAAGAAGCCACCAAAATGGTCAGTGCGGACAATGCCCTTGTCAGCATGAGCATTGTGGTGATCTTAGTTCTGGAACGATCGTTGGACACTCTGAAACATCAGGTCCCACCAGAGACAGAGGAGGAGACTGACACAGATGCGGACACGGAGCCTCTCTCTGTCGAATCCAGAAGGCCCAATAGTTTCACAATTTTATCGGTCTTCATTAGGCAGTGGTTCGGGGTCCAGGGCTAGTGCAAGGCGGCGCCTCAGCTCTCAGGGTGCATCATCTGAGGCAAGTCAGGGCTGTGTTGAAGCTGTGCCGGAGGAAGCGAAGGAGGAGGAGGTATTCCTGGACACCGACGTTACCGATGTCCCTGCCTTGGAAAGAGGTTGGCACGGATTTGAGGTGGAGGAGGAAGATGAGGAAGATCAGTTTGCTAGTGCCCCTCGACCCAGAGGCTTGGGAAATCAAGGCTCCATCTCTCACATGAGTGCTTGGATGCTCCATTTTCTCCAACATGATCCTCGCATTAAAGCCATCAAAATGAACAACAGTTACTGGGTGGCCACCCTCCTCGATCCCTGGTACAAAGCAATACTCAGCACTTTCCTTCCACCCACCCAAGTAGAGAGTATAATGCAGGAATTGGAGACCGTGCTGATTGATCAACTGGAGACATCTGTTGCGTCTGCTTCACGTTCTTCAAATGTCACGATGGAAAAACGTCAGAAACGTGATAGCAGTAGAGTGCCAAGTAGATGTAGCGGCAGCAGCAGCAGGCATTGTGGCAGAAGCCTAATGGGTGACCTCTGGCAATCTTTATTTACCATCTCACCAACGCATGTAATGCAGGGCACACATACAACACACAGAGACCGGCTTAAGATCATGGTGCACGACTATCTGCGTCTCAACACCAATGTTTTTGGATATGTTCCGGACCCAATCGACTTCTGGGTATCCAAAATGCATGAATGGCCCGAGCTCGATCGCCACGCCATAGTGGTGTTGTCCTGCCCAGCAGCCAGCGTCATATCTGAGCGGACCTTCAGCACAGCTGAAGCAGTCATTACAGACAAACGCATCCGGCTTTCCACAGATAATGTGGATGGTTTGACTTTCATCAAGATGAATCAGCATGGATCTCTGATGATGTTGTGGCACCAATTGCCGAGGTCACCGATTAGTTGGCTCGGTCTACTTCACATTCCTACTTCCAAAAGAAATGCTTCTCTTTGAAAACTTTTTAAAAAATGATGTCATTTCTATCTGCATTTTTATTCTCAGTTACCAAAAGTTCATTTTGTGTTTTGCGGTGAGCGAGACTGTAAAAAGACACCAAAAGTGTACAAGGAATTCTGAAATAACCATATTCCATTTATCGCCACTTCCATCTTTAAGAATTTTTGTCACCATTGTCAATGGTTTTTGGTGCATGGCTAGCTGTGAGTACCAGCTATAATATTGGTCCTTTGGAAAGAATTCGTGGGCTTCTAATTGGCCGAGTTCTCCCTCGCTCCGAATGTTATTAAACAGTGTCATGGAGAAGTCATTTTTTATTAATATTTTGGAGTCATGCTGCTGTGAAATGCAGTATTTACTAAGGTCCTATTCTAAAACAAAATGTGGTTTCAAACAGAACTTTGTTCTTTCACAATATTCAAGAGTGGCCAAAGGCGCGCCATGTTTGATTTTATGGGGCATGGTGCTCTCAAAAACAGGAAAATTCGGTAGGCCACTGTTTAAAATGAACACATAAAATGTGTTTTCTAACAGACATTTGTCCTCTTTCACAATTTGTCTACAGTGCTCCTAAGGGTCATGTTTTGAATTTTTGGGGGCATGTTGCTGTGAAATGAGCTATGCTACAGGTTCTTATTAAAAAAAAATGTGGTTTCTTACAGACAATTTGTTCTTCACAATTGTAAAGAGTGGAGTCAGGGTTATGTTTGAAAATTTACAGGGGCATGGTGACTGTTCAAAACAGGAATAGATAGGAACAATGTTATGGAACATATTGCAAAAAGGACTTGTTTTTTGCAAGATCTTTAAATAGCTAGCAATCCTGTAGTGAGACCAACCATTTAATACAATTAAAAAAAGAGAAACAATGACGTGGTGGGATTCCATCCTATATTTAAAAATGTGCGTTTTCTAGATTAAACTCTAAAAAACTTGCATGTATTAAATAGTGGTACAAATATTCCTCTAAATTGTACAAGGGACGGTACAGGACAAGATTGTTCAGATGTAGGTTATTCAGGAGGACATGGAGATATGGAGCACGGACAGGAGAACCAAAGAACCGAGATCAATTGTGTCCTCAGCACGTTTGAGTTAAAACGACGAAAAAGGAATTGCAAGTCGAGGATGTTTGAAAAGTGGCCACCTGGGTGGAACAGGAGCGTCAACCACCAGCCATTTTTCAAGTAAAGCTCAATTGATTCCGCACTATAAGGAAGGGGCAAGCGCTAACCCAGGTCGTGGGACTGTGTACATAGGAAGGCTGGAGGTTTACCTCACACTTCGATTCAGCACTCTGCTTTTAGCACGACTTGTTTTCGTTGCTGCGTCATAAGGGCATTTTTTACCGTGTTAATAGATGATGGAACGCCAAGACCTGGGCTTTCAAGCGACCACCATGATTTGCTAGCCTGGGCTCTCAATGGCACACACTGTAGTCTGGCCTGGCAGCTGGACTAACAGGTTCACAGATGACTGACGGCAAGAAAACTGGCTCTTGCAACGTTAGGGGCAATCAGGAGAGCTCTTCAAAATAGGGCTCCAAGGTTGGGTCACAAATTGCAAAATTTGAGGCTTAAAATTTTCTTGAGGTGGGGAGTCACTTATGGCCGGTCGCATCTTTTGATCTCCAGGGAGAGTCTGTCCCTAAACGACTGAGAAGAATTTGGCGGAGAGAGAAAATGAAACCATTAATTAACTTGGCAGAATCACTCGTCAGAAGGCCAGGATGGGCAAAGATGTACTTCATACAAACTAAGAAGTTGTGTTTGTGGGTGTTTATAGAACGTACATTTTTATTACTTATGGGGTGTGCAAACGATTAACACTTCTACATGTGTAAAAAATTACGCCTTTGTAAATGCTAGGGAGAGCATCAGGGGCTGTCATGTTGGCAGCTTGTTTTTAGACGCACTTGAACAAAAAAGCAAATGAGATAATAATGTAAAAACTACGTATAATAATAACGTTCATAAATAAAATTCTGTAACAAATGTTCAGGTTTACCAAAAAAGTCATATAAATGACGTCACTGTACAACAAATAGCATAGTGCACTTTGTGATCTTGTGGGGTCAAACAGGTTAGCAGTAGGGGGTTCGCATGCTGTGGTAACACATGGGAACAGGTAGATAGCTTCAATGTTCACAAGTTAAAGTAAAATGGTAGGTGAAAGACTCATTTTTCCGGCACTTTTTATAATCTGGGGGTCATGCAAGTTTGGGGCTTCATGATGTGGACCAGGAAAGGTATAGTTCAATGTGTTCCTCTCTAATTCGCAACTCAAGAAATGTGTGGTTCAAAGACTCCTTTTCGCGGCACTTTTTTTATCTGTGGGTCATTACATGGTTAAATGTTATACTGCGGTACAGGTGTCAGGTATAGTGTCAATGTTCCAAAGTTCCGTACTAGAACAATAGTGATGGCAAAGACTCATCTTTCGGTCACTTTTTAATCTGCGGGTCTGACTGTTTACTCTGATTATACTGCGGTCCAGGACAGGTATAGTCAATGCCCAGTTCAACAAAAATGGGGGTTAAAAAAACCCCTTTTTTTCCGGCATTTTTTAAATTGGGGGTCATGCAGGTTTGGGGCCAGCTGGGGCCGGACAGTAATGTCGTGCCGTTCCACAAAATTTTGGGTTCAAAATTTTTTTTCAGCACTTTTTAAATTGGGTCAGACGGGTTTAAAATGGTCATACTGTGTTCCAGGACAGGTTATAAATGTCAGTCAACTAAAATGGGGGTTAAAGAAATCTGCTTCTGTCACTTTTTAATTGGTGGGTCTGAAGGTTGAAGGGTCATGCTTGGTACGGACGGGTAGTGAATAGTCTTCTTTTTTTTTTTTTTTCTGTGACTTTTGTTGCCTAATTTCTTGCCTAGATGTAGCCATACCTTTTTATGTTGTGGTGTTTTTTCCGTTCTCCCCCGTTGGGGGGTGTAAGAAGAAGGTGTTGTTCCTTTCTCATAGATTTAATGGTCACGGCAAATTTCTATATCGGATAGGCATGACAATTGCGATACGATACGACCCGATCGATAGTTGACGCAATCGTCATCACCGTGACGCCTTGGAAACGGGGGAAGTTGGTGCGAAGAAGACTCTCTTTGTATGAGGAGCATTATCTTAATCTTACTTTTACGCATAACCCGGCTTTTCAGTTGGGTAAACCACACCCAATTTTTATGAACTGGTTCTCTGAGGGACTTTGAACAATAGGCGATTTGGTAGGTCCCCAGCAAAAAACAATACTTACCTTTAACCAGGCCTGTCTCAAGTACAACTTTGTTTCAACACGCCCCTTCCACTTTATGCAACTCCAGCATTATGCATAAGAGGTAATCAGGCGAATGAGTCACTCAGATTGGAATGACCCTCTAGTTAAAAAACTGATAAATGTTTCAAATCCTCGAGGACGTGTCTAGGGTTACCATGCTTTTCTTGGCTCAACCCTTAACTATGAGAATAGGGTGCGGGACTGTGCAGATGGAGAGAGGACATGCCGCATATAACCATGGAGGACATGCTTGAGGCCACCCTGAGAGCATCTAAATACATACCAAGTAACTCTTATCGGGAAATGACCCTCAAGATCTTACACAGGGGCTATCTGTCGCATCATCGCAATTATCTTATGGGGGGTGCCCTTCGCCATCCTGTTCCAGGTTCGGGGAGACTGTAGCAACTTTATATCACTGCTTCTGGACATGCCCGTCCGCTCAGGATTTTGGAATCGTATACATCAATTTACGATAACTCACACTAAACTTAACATCTCTTTAACTCCACAATGGGCTATTTTTGGCATCTTACAGGATTCAGAACTGCGAAACTCTCAACATACCAAAATGCTACTCTTTCATATTTCAGGAATAGCGCTTAAAACCATTCTTTAAACCTGGATAGGCTCAACACTTCCCACCCTGCGAATTTTCCTAGAAAAGCTGATGTTTTTACTTAGAATGGATTGGGTAGAATCCTCTTTACAGAGAGAAAATAGAGTAGAAAAGTTTTTCCATATCTGGCAAAACCAATTATAGATATTCTCCCAGACCATGTCTGGTCACGCATCAGGGAATGTTTCGGCTCCATGCTATGGTGTCTTGAATGATCAGTTGGAGGTACGACATAAAAAACGTGCAGACCAAATTTAGCCGCTGTATTAACACATGTTAAAAACTTGGAGGTGTTTGGTGGTTCCACGAGTCCTTGCTTCCCTTACTTACCTTAACCCTCTCTTTCTCCTTACATTGTTTTTTTTACCACTTTTTTGGCCAGCAGGGCCCCTTTTGGGGTGGATTGTCCCCCTTTTTTTTTACAGTTCTATGCAATCATGCTTGTCAGTGTTCCAAAAAAACCGGGGGAAATTTTCCCTATAACTTTAAAAAAGTTTTATTGAAGTTCGTTCCCCCTTTTTTTTGGGGCAGAGGTCAGTTGTATGCATATTGTGTTACACATATTTTATAGTAAATTGCCCTGTAGTCATTTGGGGCGAAGGCCGCCATATCAAAAACCATTAACATTTAAATCTCTTATTGCAGTCCATGTGTCTGGTTGGCGCAGAGAGCTCAGCTGTTCAAAATTGTGTTATTATTATTTTTAAAAAAAAAATTGCCCCTGTGTCAGTGGGGGAAAAAAGCACCCAATTAATCCTTTATAAAAAATTTAAAAACCCTTTCCCGAAAATTGGGGGCGTTTGCAAAAGGCCTAGGGGGAAAGGGGATTTTCCGCAAATGGACGTATGCATACGCCCTGGGATCGCGCGGGTTTCCGGGGCGAGCCGCGCGCGATCGGGGCTTTGGAAAACCCAAAACGGTAAAATTAAACCGAGGCTTCTTTCCCCACCCCCCCGGGCCGGAGTGGGGCCCCCGGGCCCCCGGGGGGGGATTAAAAACCGCATAAATTTACCGCAGCCTTTTAAAATTGGCCCCCCCCGATAATAAATTGGAGGCAGGAGGAGTGAGTCCCTCTCCCTTTACAAATCGGCGAGGGCGGCACAAATCCCCGCTCGCCCCGTCTCCTCCCCAAAACCCCCCGGTGCTGTCTAAATTCCCTTCCGGGTAGTCTGGTGCCCTTTCACCACCCCCACAATGCATTTTGGGATGGTGTCACTATTTTGCCATGGCGCCCTATGCCCAGCAGAAACGTTTGTTGCACGGGATCCCCTCTTAAAACAACCCAATTAAGGGGTTGGCTTTTTCCCCAGTGGGGATTTGCGGGTTCAAACCCTCAGGGGGAAAAAATTTAAAAAAATGTGAAAAAGTAAAAAAAAAAAGGGTAAAAAAACAAAAAAAAAATTAAAATTTAAAAACCCACAACACGCCCCTTTTCCCCTTTAAAAACCCCAAATTCCCCCCAAAAAGATCAAAAATAAATAAAAGTCCCCAAAATTTGGTTCGCCCCCCCTGGCGTAAACGTTTCCCCCCCTTTTAAATTCTGTAAAGTTTTTCCCCCGGGTTAGGGTTTGAACCCCGTTTAAAAAAAAAAAAAAAACAGTCACGGGGAATTGCGATTTTTGTGCCCCTGCAGCCCCTTTAAAATGGATTTAAAAAGCGATAAAAAAATTTCTATAAACCCCAAAGGGGTCCCCAATTAAAAGTAGTTCCCCCCGCAAAAAAAAGTTCTTACACGTCTTCTGTAACGGAAAAAATAAAAAATTTAAAGGGCTCTCAAAAAGACAGGGGTTTGTTTAAAAATTTTTTAATTTAACCAAAAAAAACCCACTATTTTTTTTTTTAAAAATGTTTTCCAAAAATTAAAAAAAAACTTTTAAATGGGGTTTATCCCCGTAATGTATCGCCCCTGAGGTAAAGCTAACTGGTCATGGATCTGACTTTGAGTGCTGTGAAAAATAAAAATAAAAAAACTTTAGGATTGAGTATTTCTTCACCCGCCCCCAAAAAAAAGGGTTTTAAAAAATGTTAAAAAAATTTCTTGCCCCCCCCAAAAAAAAATACCAATAAAAAATGTAAATAAACCCCGCAAAAAAAAACCCCCCTTTACACAGCCCCGTACACAAAAAAAATTAAAAAATTTTGGGGCCCTCTTCAGGACTTTTTGGCGTTTGAAAAAAAGTTTTTTCCCTTTTTAAAATAAAAAAGTGTTTTTATTGTGAAAAAAGCAGAAAAAACATAAAAAAAAATAAAAAATTGGGTTTACCCGCTTTTAATGGGTATCGACCTGTTGAGTAAAAACTAGATGGAAATGTTTATATTTGCACGGTGACCGCGGTTAAAAAATAAAAAAAAAAAAAACATTCCCAGGAATGTTTTATTTTGTTCAAAAATGCCCCCACAAAAAACCCTTAATAAAAAGTGTTTAAAAGCGGGCATATGCCCCCATAATGGTACTAAAAAAAAGGGTCAATTTTCCCCCAAAAAACATAAAAACAAGCTAAAATTTAGGTTTCGTATCCCAGAAAATAAAAAAACGTTAGGCTATCAAAACAGGAACTTTAAAAAAACGAAATTTTTTTATAGCCCTATTTCTATTGGGGAAAAGAAAATAAAAAAAAAAAAAAACTATAAAAAATCTTTTACCCAATTGCAATTTGTACCGACCCCCATAGAAAAAGATATCCTATTTTTTTTATACTGCCGGCGAACGTTGTAAAATTGAAGCCAAAAAACAATGGCGGAACTGCGTTTTCCCTCATTTTCATACCCCCAATGCAAAAAAAAAAAACTTTGGAAACCTGTGCCCCCAAAATGCACAAAACACCCCCAGATGGGGTTTAAAGAGGCGTGCTGAATCCAAAAATGGGGGGGGACTTCTGGAAGGGGTTTCCCCCTGTTTTTGGTATTTTTTTGGGGGGTTTTGTAAAAACGACAAAGGGGCCCCCCAAAAATTGGTTCCAAAAACAAATAAACTCCCCCCCTTATACGCCCTGCCCCCGGGGCCCAAAAAAGCAGTTTACACCCCCCATGTAGGGTTTGTGAACTTGGAAAAAATTGCGTACCCAAAGGGTTTTGGGTGTTTTTTTACCCGGATTTCCTTTTTAAAAATTTATAAATTTTCAGTAAAAATTTCAGGTTTTTTGGGAAAAAAAATTTTTTTTAAAAATTTCACAGCCCCGCTAAAAATTTTTTTGACACCCCCTGTTTGGGGGCGATAAAGCTCAAATACCAAACCCCGGATTTTTTTTCCCTTTAAGGGGTGTAGTTTCCAATTTTTGGGGATTTTTTGGGGAGTTTATTAATTTTTAGCACCCTTTGGGGGGTCCGCAAAAAAGGGAAAAAGGCCCCTAAAATTTTAAAAACGTAATGAAAAAAGAAGGGCCCCCGGTCCCGTAGGTGCTTCCTTAAAATTTTGGGGCTTATGGGGGTTTAGCCAAATAAAGACTAGGGCCCCATTTGGGGTAAACTCTGAAAACGGCGAATTGGGGGACTAAAATTAATTTTGGGATTGCCTGTTAAAAATTTTCCTTTTTTCTTGTGAATAATAAACAAAAAATTTAAAAACTGCAAAAAAAGGTTTAAAAATTTTTAAACTTCACTTTCCCCTTTGCTTTAATTCCTTTTGAAACAACCCAAAGGGTTTTAAAAAACTTCCTAAAAGCAGTTTTTAATACCCCTTTTAAAGGGGTTTTTTAGTTTCTTAGAGAGGTCCCTTTATGGGGGGAAACTAAAAATAAAGGGGCAATCAAAGTAAAGTTTAGGAAAAGGACTGGTCCCTAAAAAAAAAGTGGGGCTTGCAAATTTTTTTGAAAAAATTTTTGGGAAAAATTTCTACTAAATTTTTTAAAGGGCCCCCCAAAGTCCCTAAAAAAAAAAAAAAAAACTTTTAAAAAAATTTGGGCCCCAAAAATACAGAGACATATGGTAGATTTCTTTTTATAAACTATTTGAGTGGAAATTAAATATCGGTCTTACATGCAGAAAATTTTTTAAGTTTTTTAAATTGTTTTAAAAATTTTAAAATTTTTCAGATTTTTTTTTAAATTTTTACAAAAAAACAAGCATTTTTGGGGACCAAAATTTTCCCTTTCTATCCCTTTAAAACCCCAATGTTTTCACCCAGAAAACAATCCTTTTTGAATCAATGGATAGGGTTTTAAAATGGTTTTAAAAAGGGTTTTTTTCAAAATAAAAGGGGAAAACATGGGCCGATTTTAAAAATGGGGGTCTGGGCAGAGGGGGCAAAACTGGCTCGGCCGGGAAGGGGGGTTAAATATCTTATTGCATCTCCTTTGGTTGGTGCAGGGGGAACTCAGTTGTTTCGCAAAGGTTATTTACATATTTAAAGGGAAAAATTGGGGCCCCGTAGTCAGTGGTGTGAAGGCTGCCATATTAATCCATTTAAAAATTTTTGGGTACTTTTATTGGGGAGTCCCTGCGTTGGTTGGGGCAGAGAGCTCAGTTGGTTTCAAAATTGTGTTAAAACATTTTTATTTAAAAATTGGCCGTAGTCCGTGGGGTGGGAAAAAAACCCCTTTAAATTTTCCCTATAACATTTTAAAAAAATCTGCCAGCTGTACACAAATTGTGTTATACATTTTTTTAGTAAAAATTTCACCTTTTAGTCAGGGAGGGGTTGAAAGCCCCCATATTAATCCAAATTAAAAATTTAAAAACTCTTATTTGCATTCCGTGGTCTTTGGTTTGGGGAGGAAAAGTCGGGTTTTACGCAAATGGGGTTATAATATTTTTTAAATAATTTCCCCCCTGGGGGACCCGTGGTGTGAAGGCCCCCCATTTTTTAATTTCCATATAACATTTTGGGTACCTTATTGCGTCCATGCGTTTGGTTGGCGCAAGGGGAACTCAGTTGTAGCAGTTGTTTATACATATTTTATAGTAAAAATTGCGCCTGTAGTCAGTGGGGCGGAAAAACTGCCATATTAATCCATAAAAACATTTTTGGATACTCTTATTGCAGTCCATGCGTTTGGTTGGCGCAGAGAGCTCAGTTGTATGCAAGTTGTGTTATACATATTTTATAGTAAATTGCGCCTGTAGTCAGTGGTGTGAAAGCCGCCATATTAATCCATATAACATTTAAATACTCTGCTCAGCTGTACACAAATTGTGTTATACATATTTTATAGTAAATTGCACCTGTAGTCAGTAGTGTGAAAGCCACCATATTAATCCATATAACATTTAAATACTCTTATTGCATTCCGTGCGTCTGGTTGGTGCAGAAAGCTCAGTTGTACGCAAATGGTGTTATACATATTTTAAAGTAATTTGCGCCTGTAGACAGTGGTGTGAAGGCCGCCATATTAATCCATATAACATTTGGATACTCTTATTGCAGTCCATGCGTTTGGTTGGCGCAGAGAGCTCAGTTGTATGCAAGTTGTGTTATACATATTTTATAGTAAATTGCGCCTGTAGTCAGTGGTGCGAAGACTGCCACATTAATCCATATAACATTTAAATACTCTTATTGCATTCCATGCATCTGGTTGGTGCAGGGAGCTCAGTTGTACGCAAATGCTGTTATACATATTTTAAAGTAAATTGCGCCTGTAGTCAGTGGTGCGAAGGCCGCCATATTAATCCATATAACATTGAAATACTCTTATTGCAGTCTTTGCATCCGCACGGCAACACGCTGGAATTCCACCCTCCACATGCTCCAGCAATTGTGGCAGCAGCGCAATGCCATTACGCAGTACGAAGTGACACATGGTCTGGCAAGCAGCGGTGTGGACCTCGGGGTGTTGAGCCACCGACAGTAGAGGCAGGGGAAAGAGTTCTGCACCAGTTTTGAAGAAGCCACCAAAATGGTCAGTGTGGCCAATGCTCTGGTCAGCATGAGCATTGTGGTGTTCTGGAACAATCGTTGGACACCCTGAAACAGCAGGTCCCACCAGCGACGGAGGAGGAGACAGACACAGAGCCTTTCTCTCTGTTGAATCCAGAAGGCCCGACAGTTTCACAACTTTATCGGTCTTCATTAGGCGGTGGTTCGGGGTCCAGGGCTTGTGCAAGGCTGCGCCTCAGCTCTCAGGGTACATCATCTGAGGCAAGTCAGGGCTGTGTTGAAGCTGAGGCAGAGGAAGCGGAGGAGGAGGATGAGGTATTCCTGGACACCGATGTTGCTGATGTCCCTGCCTTGGAAAGAGGTTGGCATGGATTTGAGGCGGAGGAGAAAGATGAGGAAGATCAGTTTGCTAGTGCCTCTCGACCCAGAGGCTTGGGAAATCAAGACTCCATCTCTCACATTAGTGCTTGGATGCTCCATTTCCTCCAACATGATCCTCCCATTAAGGCCATCAAAATGAACAACAGTTACTGGGTGGCAATCCTCCTCGATCCCCGTAACAAAGTGAAACTCAGCACTTTCCTTCTAACCACTCAAATAAAGTAAAATGCAGGAATTGGAGAC
>JAODAL010053341.1:0-25353 GCA_025379985.1 Phyllomedusa bahiana | reverse complement strand
GGGGTCTCGGGCACAAGAGAGGATAACCTACCCGGGGGGACTGTTCCGGGGAGGAGATCTTTTTAAACAGTCAAAAGGGCCCAGGGGTGTAACTTCCAGCCTGTTTTTCTCCAGAAAATCATCTCTAAAATCCGGTACTCCGGGCAGACCCTGTGGGGAACTTGACGGACGACTGGGAGGAAGATGGACACCGGGGCGTGGTCCCCAAAACCAGAGACCGGCATCCGCCCCCCAAGGGACTTCACCTGCCCAATAAAGCGAAAGGGGCGTGACGTTGCCCCCGGGGACCCCAACAGGTTTGCCAAAGAAGCGCGGGGCAGGATTGGAAGGAGATTTCTCTGTGTGTAGGACCCCTACAGGGAGGTCAGGGCCTGGTGATAAACTGAAGGGAGTCCTGAAAAGCTCCCACTGAGGGAAAGAAAAAACCGGCTTTTCCAGGGGGGATCCCGCAAGCGATAGCGAGACACCAGGGGGCATGAATAAATTCCCCCGGGGGGGAAAGGCAGAGCCCAAGGATACCCGCATCCGTTTTTTACCCCCCCACTGCAACAACGGTGGTAGGAGGACTGAGCACCAGGGGACCCCTTTCCCCACGGCCCCTAGGTGCGAGGCCCCCGACCGCTGAGGACGCTGCGGAAACCCCTAGGGAAAGGCCCGGGGGTGGGGCGTAGAGGCAGAGGTTCCCACCCTCGAGGGATTTCTGCCCCGAAAAGTGTGCCCGGTCCACCTGCAGGGTTCCTAGTGGACAAGGGGGGGGGGAGGCAGCGGAGATCCTAAAACCCCTGGAGCCACCTAGGAAACGGGGGGGTTTGTGCCAAGTCCCCTCCGACGGAGCTCCTGTGTCTCTGTAAAACCCCCGTCTAGCAGTGGCTAGATGGTTTTATTCACTCAGCGACTTGGGAAAATCTCTAGTGCAAGGGCTCCTTTACTCTGCTTGACAGACCCTTTCTTAAATTTTGGCCAGAGAGGGCATCTTTCCTGAAGCCGAGGCTAGGGGGGGAAATTTAACCCGCTAACCCCTAGGGGGGGTCCCCTTGGAAGTTTATAGCAGGGGCCCCCGCGGAAGATCAGCCGGGGCTCCTCAAAAAACGCTGTGGAATTCTGAGAAAAGGGGCCTTTTAGGGCGCGGTACGGGGCTTTCCGGTCCAAAGAGGGGTCGCCCGGGCCAAAGGCCTTCCCGGAAGCGGCTCACCAAGAACGCCACCTTCGCCCCTTCCAGGGGAAACTGGGTCGGCCATCAGCTCCACGTGCAGGAGCCTGCGTGATGAAACCTCTCAGAGCTTCGAGTCTCCGTCGAATTTTTGGAAAAGGGGAAGGCAAGCTTCCGGCCCACAGTTTCCAGCAGAGGCCGGGGTGGTAGAAGTCGCGCGAAGAGGCATGCTGTTTCTGGGGGGCCCAGGAGTTGACGCATCATGGCGGCACTGACCCTTTTTGAGCTTGTTGCCAAATTCTGCGACTGTTGGGCGACAATCCCCAAAAACCGCGATGCTTGGCAGAGGCACCTTGGGGATCCAAGGGGGGATTAACGTAATGGTTTGGGTATTTGGATCCTCTGGACCCCCCGAAGCATGAAATTTAACCCACCCCAGGGAAGGAATCTAAGTACCCCCGGGTTTTTTCACCAGAGCCCGCTGCAAAGGGGGAAAGGGGACTTGCTGCGGCGTGGGTTTTAAAAAGGTGTCCCCCCTACGGACATGCTTGGGTTTGGGGGCCCGGGGTGCAGCGAGGTCAGAATCGAAGCCCCAAGAATTATTATTTGGGGCGGGGGGTAAGGGGTGGGGGCAGGGGGCCCAAGGGTTTCGTGGTCGGGGAAACAAGCAAAAAGGTCAGGGCAGGGGGCAGGGGTTAGAGTCGGAAACGTAGCAAGAGGTCGGGTTTAAAACGGTAAGACGAGAAATATTTAGGAACGCTTTCTCTAAGGCTGGGGGAGCAACATAGCCCAAAGGAATGATTGCGGAGGGGAAACCTTAAAAAATGGGGGAAGCCCCCTGGCCCTATCCAATTATGGGGACGCTAGCCTTTTAAATTTTAGGGAAACGCTTGCGCTGGGGGGCGGGCACGTGCCCCTTTGGGCCCGGGCAGGGGGACGGGGAGGGGAACGGGAACGGGGGCCCAGGTGACCCCGGGCAGGAGGGGAAACCCCCGGCTCGTCCCCCCCCCGGGGCAGGAAACCCAAGGGGGGGGCCACGGGGGGCCCCGGGGCCCCCGGTGGGCCAAGGAGCGGGGGAAACCGCTACACCAAAAAAATTTTGGGTTTTTTTTTTCCAGAGGAAGGAAAAACCCCCCATGTGGTAGAACCCCATAGCCCCTCATTTTGGGAAAAAAATTCCCTTTCCCCAACCCCCAATTTTGCAATCAGAATAAATTCCCAGATCCGCCCCCCCCTCCAGAATCCTGGTCACTAAAATTTTGTAATATTTTTACATCTAGAGTTTGTAGGAAATTTGATTTATTGCCCACCCGGAACCCATTTTTGACAGTACACTTTAAGAATAAAAGAATGATAATAGCCAGGCTTTAAGCTGAAATTTTTCCCTAGCGCTTGGAAAATGTTTGTGAAAAAACTTTTATATTGACACAGGGGGGGTTGTTATCAGGGCCTCGTTGTTGGGGGGAGCCTTGTACCGAGTAGCCACATACTCTGTGCGGTGTAAAAAAATTACTACCCAGCGATGTTTAGGGGGAAAAAATCAGGGAAACCCAATGTGTTCAGGGTTTTGGGGGGTCGCCCCGGCCCCCATCTAGTCAGGGTTTTTTTTTCCGGGGCCCGGGTTTAAAAACCCTTAAGAACTGGCCATTGAAGGAGGGAGGCCTTATACGGGAAAAAAAAAAAAAAAAGTTCCCCTTAAAATTTTGTCGCCTTGTGTAACATTTGGGCTACGCAGGCATTTATTTCAAGAAAGATATAAGCGGGGAAAATTTTGCGGCGAGGAAAGAAGTACTTTTCCTGGGGTGAAAAAGGGACCCACAACGCCAAAAAGTGTGGATACCCCAGGTAAATCTCTCTATCTCGCGGGCCCCCCTTTCCCGGGTGTTTGATACTGAAAAAATGAGCTGTAAGAGCCTGGTGTTTGCGGGCCTGTAAATGGGGGCACCCATCACGGTGTTAAATTTTCAGGTTTAAACTCTCTATCTTGGGCTGGTCCGTTTTTACCATTGTTTTCCCGATAGATGTTTGCTTATAATCCCTGTTTAAGCTTTGACCCTATAAAAGATTTGAGTATTTGTAATTCCATATTAGGCGTGTTTTGGGCCTTTTTTAACCAAAAATTATGGGCCCTTTCCCCTTTTAAAATCTATAAAATTGCAAAATTATAACAATATCACACTATTTTTTTGTAGTTTTATGTAATCTTGAATTCTTCATATAATAAATTAAATAAAGCTTTGGGATGTTCCCTTTCTTTAAAGCCGTAAAAGGACCCACACAAAACTTTTGGTTTACCAGAAATTTTAAAACCCATACGGCAAAAGGGTTTTTTTTCTGTTTAAAAGGAGTGTTGATAGCGACCTCCTGCCCTTTAAAAAACCCAGATTTTAAAAATTTTTCGATAACCCGGAAAAAGGAAAAAAAAAAAGGAAAAAAGGGTTTTTTCTGTTTGGGGGGAGTTTTAATAGCGCCCCCTCCTGACCCTATAAAAGCAGATTTTAGAAAATTTTTCCGATAATCCGGAATTTTGTGTAAAACAAAAGGGAAAAAAGGTTTTTTTCTGATTAAGGGAGTGTTGATAGCGCCCCTTCCTGAATTTTAAAAAAAAAAATTTTTTAGCAAGATTCCAATAGTCTGGAAATTTTTGGGAACCCCCCACCCAATTAACCCGGGAAAAAAAAGTGTGAAATTGTGAAAAACATGTTTTTTTTATAAAGAAAGGGGTTTGTAAATGGTTTGTTGATATTCCAGGCTGGGACAGGCTCCCAAATTGGTTTTGGCCAAAAAAGTGGTCACAATGGTTGCACTGGGGAAAATTTCAGGGGATAAGTTTTAAAAAAGTTTCTGAACCAACTGATGTGGTTACGCATTTGCAAAAGGTGGAAAAAGGGAAAGGAAAAAGGAATTAAATGTACTACATTCAGTAAAAAGTTTATTGCTCCAAATTTTTGTGTAAGTTGTGCCCCGCGGTTTCTGAGTTACTATTTTAGGGGGGTTTCAGTTCTTGTTTTCAGAGCCCAAAATGTTGTCTTTTGTTTGGGAATTCTTTGTTTGAAAAATTGTTCTTGTTTTTGTGTTCTGTTTTTGAAGGGAAAATTTTGAGCCACCGGAGAATGTGTAGATTGGGGAAATGCGGCATTTATTTGTAGGGTTTCTGTCCGGTCTCTGTAACATAGAGATTTTAAATGGAATAATTAAAGGGGATAGGTATACAAAACTTTATGTACAAACCTATAAAAATTTTTGGGGGGTGTATAGGGCCCTTTAGTGAGGATAAAAAATTTTTGTATTTGGTCATTTTAAAAAGAACAGTTTAGTCATTAAAATGCAAGGAAGGGGACTTGTAGAAAGTAAAATTTTCATCTGTAAAGTTTTGACGGCCGCATTTTTGGAAGGACTGAGTTTAATATTTAATATAAGAGATAAAAACTTATGACTGACATTTTGGGGTTTTTTTACCAGGTTGAATTGACTGCTTATTCCTGAAGTTATGACCAATTGGTCTTTAATTTAAGGAAAAAATTTTTTATGGATAATTTTACGTTTTTTTTGTTTTTTTTTAGGTAATTTTTATAGGTAATTTGGTTTAAAGTCTGTAGAAAATGTATGGAACCTAGCAAATACTTGTCTAAGCATAAAATTGTAACATAAAACACTCAAACCGGGGCCCTTTATTATGTACACCTGTCCAAAATGCTCGTTAACACTTAATTTCTAATTTAGCCAATCCCAGGGGGCAAATCAGGGCATTTAGGCTGTTTGACATGGTCAAAAAACCAAACTCCCGCAGTTCAAAAACCCAGCATAGTATGGGGGAAAAAAGGGGATTTGAGTGCCTTTGAACGGGGGGGGGGATGGTTGTTTGGGTTCCAGAAAAGGGGTGGTCTGAGTAAATTTTAGAAACGCCTTTATCTCCCGGGATTTTCCCCGCACAACCATCTCTAGGGTTTCAGAGAATGGTCCCAAAAAAAAAAAACATCCATTTAGCGGCAGGGCCTTTTGGGGAAATGCCTTGTTGATGCAGAGGGGCAAAGGAGAATGGGCAGACCGGTTCGAAACTGATAGAAAGGGGAACAGTTTACCAAATGCCACCCGTTACAAAACCCAAAAGGAGGCAGAAGAGCCCTGAAAGGGACAGTAAAGGCGGGAAAAATTTAGGCAAAATGGGGTACAGCAGCAAAGACCCCACCGGGGGCCCCCCCCCTCCTTTCAGTAAGAACAGGAAAAAATGAGGCTCCAATTTGCCCAACTCATCGAAATTGGGGCAGTAGGGAAAATTTGGAAAAAACGTTGCCTGGTCTGATTTAGTCTCGAAACTTCTGCGGGCTTCGGATGGTAGGGTCAGAATTTGGCGTCAACAAAAATGAAACATGGAAACCATTTCCGCCTTGTATCAACCGGTTTAGGCTGGTGGTGGGGTGTCAAGGTGGGGGGGGAATATTTTTTTTGGCACTTTTGGGCCCTTGGGGACAATTGGAAACGTTGCCCAAAACCTTGTGGAAACAAAGCCCGAAGAATTTAGGCAGTTCTGAAGGCAAAGGGGTCCCAACCCCTTTTCTAGCAAGGGGGTACCCAATTAAAATGGGTGGTGATTTTTAATGTTGGCATGTCTGGTTTAAAAATGACCAAAAGTTGTGAAAAAAAGGGGTATCCTTTAATTGGCTTTTGTTAAAGAAAAATCCCGGTATTTACTGAGCTCCCTTTTTTTATACCTTGCATTGTTCCCACATTTTTTGTTTTGAAAAAGTTTTTGTTGTCAAGTTGTTTTTTTTGGGCGCCTTTTACTAATGTTTTCTTTTCCCCTTCCCCCAACTTGAATTGGCTTTTGGGGGGGGAAATTTAAATTTTTGGGTTTTTTTTGCAAGGGGTGGAAAAAAAAAAAAAGATTTCTAGTGATCCAAATTTTATCTAAAAGAAGGCCCTCACTGCTATCACTTGGGTTTAAATCAAGCCCGGGGACAAGAAAAAGTTAACCCGAGTTTTATGGGATTTAAACTAGGTTTTTTTGGGAAAAATTAGATTTTAAATTCCCAAAGTGTTTCCCCAAATGAAAACCCCAACTGTGCATTCCTTATTTGGAAACAATTTTTTTTTTTTGGGGGCTCCAATTTTTCCAAAAAGTTTTAAAAAAGAATTTCCCTTTTGTTTAAAAGGGGGACAAAACCCGTGTGTTTCCCCGTCATTTTGATTTGATGGGCCCCGTGATGTTTGTTTTTTTTTATGTTTTTTTTGTGAAGTCTATTTTCGCAATTTCGACAAAACCCGTTAAGGTCATATTGCATTTATAAGCGTGTCTTTTCTTTGTTGAAATTAATTCTGTCCCTAGAGAGTAAAGGCCTGAGGAAAAACCCAAGAAAAAACCCCTAGGGCAAATATTAATAAAATGGAAAAAGTTAAAAGTTAAATAAGATGAAATGAGGGTTTTTGACATTTTAAAAATATTAGGGGGTTTTATGCTAATATCCAGTGAAAGGGAAAAATTTTGGGAGGGGAAAAAAAAACCAAATTTCCCCCTATCTTTTGGTTTTAGAAGCAGTAAAAAGGTTTTACTGTGTTCTGTACTTTGGGGCCCCTACAAAAAGGGTGGGGATCATTTACTTTTAAAGGCAAAATTGGCATCTGTTTATCCTGAGAAGATTTTGAAGGAAAAAGGGGGAAAAAAAAAAAAAGGGAATCGAGTGATTCAGTTTATAAAACTAGAAATGTGCACTCCAAAATGAAGGGGGAAAAAATTTTGGTTCCACTCACTCTTTTAAATGATGGTGCAAGAAAATTTTGGGTTAAAAAAAACCCAAAGGGGAAAAAGGCCCTTTAGATCCGTAGTATTTTTTGCTAGAGGGGAAAAAAAAATTGGGAGCGAGGGGAAAACCCGGAGAAAAAAAAGTGGGAAACAGATGTTAAACTCAGAGGGAAAAATTTAAATCTGCCCTTTTTTTTATTTAAACCCAAAACCAAAACCCGGGGACGGTGGTTTATCCGGGTTTGCAGGCATGGTCCTTATGGTCTTGTTTTTTGGCCCCAACGTTGCATCAAAATAAAAGAGGAAGTGCCAAAACAAGGGAATATGGGATTAAAGGAAGGGAAATTTAAAAAAATCTTTAAATTTTTCACAAATTTATGGGAAAATTAATGTAGACAAAGATTAATACTGAAATACTAGAGACTTGCATGGGACCGTTTCCAACCCCCTTGCAACCAAAAAACAAAAATTGAAAAGGGGGGGGGTCTGCCAAAAATAGGGGGATTTAAGAAAGGAGTTTTGATCCCCAAAAATACGTACCAATTTATATTATGCTTTTTTATAAACTTGCTGGAGAGGATTTCCTTGCTGAAGATATTGGGTATATAGACCCCAAAAAATTGCATCCGCTGAATTATCTATAAAAAGATTTATAATCCAAAAAAGATAGGGAAAAAGTCAGCAAATAAAAATATGAGGTGGAAAAAAAAGGGGGGCATAAAGAAAATGATAAATGGATCCTGAAAAGGTTTAAGGGGGGATTTATTTACCATTTAGAGCCAGATTGGACGGTCAGAAATTCTAGGGGTTAAACCCTTTTGCTTTTAGGATCCCCTGCCGTAACTGCATATGGTGCTAAGGCCTTAGGGAGATTATCTTGCCCGGTAGCTAGATTAAAAAGTCCCAGTAAACGGGCCCGAGAAAAATTAGTTTTTAATATACAAAGTTATCAAAAAAACTATTTTTAAAAGAATAAGCGGCAAGATTTTTTTTTTTAATTTACCCCCATGGATACCCCAAAAGGTTTAGAAAAGGTGTTGCTTTAATTGTCAATCATAGCCGGGTTTGCAGCCCCCGTTTGGGCAGTTTACAAACAAAAGAGTTTTGGGAAAAGGGGGGATTGGTTACTTTTCCCGGTTTTTGATCCTGGTTATTTAGCTATATTTTAGGAGTACTTCTCGGGGAAAGTTTACTTGTATTGCATTTTTGCTGCTGGTTTTTACGGGTATTTTCCTTTTCTTAAAACAAATTTTTGTTATCCCGCTGAAGCCCAAACCCTTTGGGATATGGTGTTGTATATAGATAAAAAAGGATTGTGGATGGTCAATTTTTAAAGTAGTGCTAATTAAAATTTATTGGACCATCCCCGGGAAATTTCCTATTGACAGTATCACTTTTTTGGGAAATTTTAATTTATTTAAAAGCCAGGCTTTTAAACTGAAAATTTTTCCCAGCCCTTGGTAAATGTTTGTGAGAAACAGTATATTGACACAAGGGTTTTTTATCAGGGGCCTCGTTTTTGTGGGGGGCCTTGTACCGGGAAACCAATAGCCTGTGCTGGTTTTTAAAATTTTTACCCAGCGATGTTTTGAGGAAAATCAAGGGGAAACCCAAAAAGTTCATGGGTTTAAAAGGGGCCTCGGCATCTTGTCAGGGTTTTTTTCCCGTGCCGGTTAACCCCTTAAGAACTTTGGGCCCTTCGAAGGAAGGGGGGCTCTTTTACCTTGGAAAATAAATGATCTGTCAGCTTGGGGTAACACTTGGCTACGCAGGCATTGTTTCAAGTAAGATATAAGCTGGGAAAATTTTCTGCCCAGGTTAGAAGTTGCTTTTTCCTGTGGGCTAAAAAAGGGGCGCCTCAACGCCACAGTGTGGATACCCCAGTTTTGAACTCTCTATCTCCCTGGCCCCCTTTTTCCAGTGATGTTACGGTTAGATTTTTTTTTTTTTTTTTAAGCTGATAAGATGCCTGGTGAAAAGCGGACCCGTTTATGGGGGCACCCATGGCCGGTGTTTTATCTCAGGATTTTCCTTTTCCATCTTTTTTCGCTGGCCGTTTACCCGTTTAAGCCCAAAAGATTTATGCTTATAAAATTCCTGAAAGAACTTTTACCCCTATATTGATGTGATGTGGGGTATTTGTAACCATATTATGCGGCTTTGGGCCTTTTTTAAAACCCAAAATTATGGTTTCCTTCCTTTATAAATTTTTAATTTTGGGAAAAGTATAAACAAAATTTACACTATTCTTGTATTTTTATTAATCAAAGATTTTTCATTAATTTAAAGTAAAAAAAGCATTGGGGTGTTGCCTTCTTTAAAAGCCCTACAGGACCCAAAAACAAATAGTTGGCAAAAACCCGAAAATATATCCAGGGCCTTTTTTAAACTTTTTTTAGTTTAAATTTTCCCTACAATTTCCCCCGGGAGGAGTTTCCCCGGGCCACCCGCTCTTACAGTAAAAAAACCCCTTTTTTTGTCTAAATTGAAACCTTCTTTTCCCCTAGATTAGATTTTGTTTCAATTTTGGGTTTTAAAAAAGATTTTTGGAAGAGATCTCTATATTGACTTTTGATATATTTATTAGGTCATAGCACAGATTCCATATCCATGAGCATAAACATTTATGCCATAGTTGATATTATGAACTACGGCACAAGTTCCCATTAAAGCCTAATGGGACAATGATTTCCAGTAGAAGGCATAAAGATGACATTTAAACATTTTTTACAGATTTACCATACTTAAAGATTTTTTTTCCCATGCTAATAACATTGGACTGGGATGCCTGGGTTCCACCAGTGGAGTAGATTCCTGGGCCTCACCAGTGAAGCTGATTCTTGTGGCCCACCAATGGAGTTGATTCCTGAGGCCCACAAATGGAGTTGATTCTTGGAGCCCATCAGTAGAGTTGATTTTTGGGACCTACCAGTGGAGTTGGTTCTTATGGCGCACCAGTAGAGTCAATTCTTAAGGCGTACCAGTGGAGTTAGTTCATGAGGTCCACCAGTAGAGTTGATTCTTAGGTCCACCAGTGGAGTTGATTCTTGGGGCCCATCAGTGGAGTTGACTTTCAAGGCCCACCAGTTGCATATACTTCTTGATTTCTTCCTCTTGTTCTCTGCCTTTCTCGCTGAAATGCAGCCTCGGGCCTACTATTCTCAGAAGACCACCATACCCAGGGGCAAACCTGAGGATTTCCCTACTCTCCTGTGTTCCAGTCCAAACCTGCATACTACTGCTGTCCCCCCTCATATTTATATATCCTGGCAGCCATGGTACTTGATGCACATATAATGAGGCAAGTGACTCTCAATAAGGGAGGATAATCAGGATTGTCTTTAGCAATACTTAGTAAATTTCATGAGCACAAGTGATTTTGGCAGTAACATTTGTGCTGTTAAGATCTTTCTGCTACTCTGGGCTTTTAGAATGATCACTAATTATTATTATTATTAATATTATTTTTTTTTTTAGAGCGCCATTAATTCCAGGGCGCTGTACATTCAAGAGGGTTACAAACATAACATAAGTCAAACAAGTTCAATGCTGACAGTATGTGACAATCAACTGGCACAGATGGAAAGAGAACCCTGCCCGCGAAGGCTTACAATCTACAAGGATGGGGAATGAGACAGAAGGTGTGGGCAGACATGTTTGTGGAGGGTGTGGTGACAGAAGGGGTATACTAGATTGCTATCCTGAAGAGATGGGTTTTCAGGGTGCTTTTGAAGCTGGTGAAAGTGGAGGAGAGTCTCGATGTTGTTTGGGGCAGTGCAGTTCCAGAGTGTGGGGGAAGCAAGGGGAAATCTTGGTGACGGTTGATGTGAAGAGCTGTTACGGGGGGCGAGCAGAGAAGAGGTCTGTGAGGAGGGATTGCGTGAGGGGAGTATCTGGAAGATTAGGGCAGAGATGTATGGAGGGAGAGGGATGGCGAGCTTGTAAGTTCAAGGTTTGCAAACTTGAAGTGAATTCGCTGGGGCAATGGGAGCCAGTGAAGGATTGGCGAGGGGAGAGGCAGGGCAGTAGCGAGGAGAGAGGTGGATAAGAGGCGGCAGAGTTGAGGATGGATTGAAGGGGAGCAAGAGTGCTAGAGGGAGGCCACAGTAGAAGGATGTGACAGTAGTCTAGGCGGGAGATGACAGGGGCATTGACCAGCATTTTGTAGTGTCAAGGTTGAGGAATGAGGGATCGTGGAAATATTTTTCAGGTGGAGGCGGCAGGCGGAGGTGAGGGCTTGGATGTGTGGTTTGAAGGACAAAGCGGTAGTCAGGGTTATCCCGAGGCAGCTGGACTTGTGGGATGGTGAGAGTGTGGAGGCGTGGACTGTAATAGAGAGATCAGGTGAGGGATGGAGGTGGAGGGTGGAAAAGATAATGAATTCCGTTTTCTCTATTAAGTTTTAGGAGACGGGAGGAGAAGAAATAGGTATGGAGGACAGACAATCTGGATCTTGAACGTAAAGAGTTGATGTCAGTGCCGGAGATTTAAAGTTGGGTGTCATCAGCTACAGGTGGTATTTGAAAGCCTTGTGATGCTATGAGCTTGACCCAGGCCATGAGTGTAAAGAGAGACGAGTAGTGGGCCCAGGATGACCCCTTGGGGCACCAAACAGAGAGAGGTCGAGGGGAGGGGAAGTAGATTGAGAATGAGAACCGCTGACGTCGATCAGAGAGGTACGAGGAAGATCCAGGAACGGGTGAGTTCCATGATTGCCGAGGGAGGAGAGGATTTGTGTAGCAGGAGGGAAAATGGTCGACAGTGTCAAAGGCAGAGGACAGGTCTAAGAGGAGAATGGATCGAGTAGAGACGTGTGGCTTTAGCGGTTTAATAGGTATTGGTGACCTTGGTTAGGGCTGTTTCAGTAGAGTTGATGGGATCGGTAAAACCAGATTGCAGTGGTCAAGAAGAAGGTTGGAGGGACAGATGGGTGGACAGTGAGAGGACGTGCTGCTCGAGGAGTTTAGAAGGCAAATGGAAGCGTGTGATGGGGCGATAGTTGGACAGACAAGAGGGGTCAAGAGTTGGTTTTCTTAAGGATGGGTGTGATGGTCGCATGTTTAAAGGGGAGAAGGAAATATGCCAGAGGTTAGTGATAGGTTTGAAGAGATGGGCACGGGCTGGGATGATGACATCACTACGGTCAGGGATGAGTGAGATGGCAATGGATCAAGGTTCCAGGTAGTGAGGTTGGATTTGGAGAGTAGAGAGGAGAGCTTGTCATGAGTGACACTGGAGAAGCAAGTTAGGGTGTCACGTACCCGGACGTAGAGTTGGATCCACTGGACCACCGCAAGCGATGGTGTAAGCACGCCAGGGAACGGAATCTAAGTAGGTCCCGGTTTTTCACCAGAGCCTGCCGCAAAGCGGGATGGACTTGCTGCGGCGGGAGTTCTACCAGGTCGTTACCCCTGACGTGACTTGCTTGCGGTGGCAGCCGAGTTAGGTGGTGCGAAGCGTCAGGCAGGTCGTAGTGGGAAAAGGCAGAAGTCAGGGCAGGCGGCACAGGTTCGTGGTCGTGGACAGGCGCAAGGTCAGGGGCAGCGCAAGAAGCGTGGCTCGGAGATCCGAAGCTAATGGTACGGTAACGGTAAGTCAGGTCAAGAGCTAGTAACGCTATCACAAATAGGCAGAAATGGCACTAAAGATCCCGGCAACAGCCCAGGTAGGGGCAGGCTAAAATAGGGGCAGTGACCGGCATAGCCAATTACCGGTACCACTGGCCCTTAATTCTCACAGTGCCGGCGCGTGCGCGGCCTTGATGTCGGGGAAGCGCGCGCCGGGAGGCTGAGACCGCAAAAGGAGCGCGCCGGAGTAAGTAAGGAGGAGCCGGGGCCGGCCGGGGTGAGCGCGCCCACCGCCGTCAAGCGGGCGGCTGGTGCGCTCGTGCGACGACCTCGGTGTGCCCGCGACCCGGAGGGGGTCGCGGGCCCCCCCGTGACAGTACCCCCCCCTTCGGCCTCCCCCTCTTTCTGGCCTTGGAGAATCTGCTGCGTTATGTACCCGATTCCAGAATATTGTTCTCTGGCTCCCAGGACCTCTCCTCGGGGACGAACCATCCAGTCAATGAGAAAAAAACCGCCCCCTCTGACCGTCTTCATGTCTAGAAATTCCTTTACCATAAAGACATCGGGGTATCGCCTCAGGAGTGGGGGGAGCAAGTACCCGAGGGATGCGATTAAGGACTGACCGGTTTTAGCTGGGAGACATGGAGGAGTTCGGGACCCTCATAGATGGGGGGAGAGGCGGAGATTGTATGCTACTGGGTTAAATGACGCTGAGACTCGACATGGACCCAGGAATGGGGACCCAGCTTAAGCTGGGAAACCTTGAACGTATATATTTAGCCGACTGCCACACTTGTCCATCCTGGGGGAAAAGGTTGGCGGAGGTATCGCTTTTTGTCGGCTTGAGCTTGGTGGGGAGGCAGGCCAGGGATAGCGAATGGTGAGTTGTTTCCCAGATAGCGTCAGGTCCTGGACCAGCTCTTCACAGCAGGGACCTCGACGGGCACAGAAAGGGGGAGGGGTGGGCGGGAATGTCGCCCGTAGACAATAAAGAAAGGAGCAGCATCAGAGACTACGAGTCCAATGAGTTATACGAAAACTCGGCCCAGGGCAACAAGCTGGACCAATCATCTGTCTGCGGAGACAAAGTGGCAGCAGGTTAGAAACCTAGGGTATGGTTTACTCTCTTACCTGCTCATTGGGACTGGGGGTTGTAGGCTGAAGGTCCAGTTTCATTTGTAGTTGGTTACAGAGGGAGCGCCAGGAATCTGGAGCAAATGAACACCACGGTCCCGACACTATGTGCTGAGGGAGCCATGCAGCGAATAAATATGAAGAAAAAATAGACTGCCAAGGCGAGGGAAGAGGGTAGGCCCCGGCAGAGGAGTGCAGTGGGACATTTAGAAAACTCCCGGATCAGTAACCACACTGATTCACGGTGTTGCAGCGGAGGGAGGGAGATCAGTGATAAAATTCCATGGCCACATGAGTCCAGGAAGCTGGGTTATAGGTAGAGGCAGGAAGCAGAACCTGCCGTTTGAGCGAGTGACTTGTTCGGGCACAGGAAGGCAGGCCTCCACAAACTCACGAAATTCCTGGGCTAGGCTCGCCACACAGTAGATCGGGAGATGAGAGAGCAGGACCTCTGTACTCCGGGTGCCCCGCCATACGGGAGCAATGACCCATGACAATATCTTCTTCCGTAGAGCGGACGGATCGTATGTCTTGCCGGGAGGAATGCGTTGTAGATCTACTGGTGCGCAGAGATGAGCCCGTTCTGGCGGGTAATGTGCCGTGGAGTGGACTCGTCCCCAGTCACATCCGAAGCATGGGAGAGAGCGTCGCCTTGACATTTCGTTCCGCAGGGCGAAAATGATAAGAAAATTAAACCGGGAGAAGAGAGAGGACAACGAGCCTTGGCGTGGATTTAAGCGTTGGGCAGTCTGGAGCTACAGCAGATTTTTATGGGTCGGTATAGATGTGACAGGGTGCGAGCCCCCTCCAGGAACGGTATTCCATTCTTCCAGTTGCCAGCTTGATGGCCAGCAATTCCCGGTCGCCAATAGAGTAGTTCTTTCCGAGAGGGAAAAACTTTTAGATAAGAACCGCAAGTGAGGTTTTGCCTTTGGGCCCTTTCTGGGAGAGTATGGGCCCCGGCCCTACCGAGGAGGCGTCGACCTCGAGAAAAAATGGTTGTTCAGTTTCGGCCGAGAGAGGCACTGGCGCAGAGGCGAAGGCAAATTTTATACTTAGCGAAGGCTTCTCCTGCCGTGGTGGCCGAGCTTAGGATTAGCGTTCTTCTTTTTTTTGTTTTTTTTTTTACTTTTTTATTTTTTTCTTTTATTGGTTAAAGCCACTATGGCGACACCAGCGAGGAAAAATGTGGTATAAAATTTGCCTGTAATAGTTGGCGAACACCAGGAATCTTTGTATGGCTCGGGAGGACCGAGGGGCGCGGCCACTGTAGGACGGCAGACAACTTCGCGGGGGTCCATCTGTAGGCCATTGTCATAAATATGTAGCCGTAGAAATGGTAGGCTCTGCTGATGAAAATGGACTTCTCAAGTTTGCATAGAAGGCGGTTGGCCATAGACGTCTGAGGGACCTGGCGCCGTGACTTGAAGGGATTCAAGGTCGGGGGAGAAAACCAGAATATCGTCAAGATACACAACCACTCAAGTGTACAGGAGGTCCCGACAGATGTCATTGACGGAATTCTTGGAAGTCGGTCGGGGCATTTGCAGAGCCCGACGGCATGACCAGGTACTCGAAGTGCCGTCGCGGGTGTTGAAAGCGGTCTTACATTCGTCGCCCTCACGACCCGTATGAGTTTATAAGCCCCTCGCAGGTCCAGTTTAGTAAAGATCTTGGCACACCACGTAGACGATCAAGGCAGGGGATAGGGTTCTTTACCGTGATCTTGTTGAGTCTCGATTGTCTATGCATTAGGACGCAGGCTTCCATCCTTCTTAGCCATTGAAGAAGAAACCCGGCCCTGCTGGAGAAGAGGACTTGCGGATAAAACCCCTTGGAGATTTCCTTGATATTTGTGGACATAGCCAAGGTCTCAGGTTACCGATAGGGGGTAAACCCTGCCACTTGGAGGAGACGTCCCGCGGCAGGAGGTCAATAGGACAGTTCGTATGGGCGATGGAGGCGGCAAACGTTCGCTATGCTTCTCGGAGAAGACGTCTGCGACCAGGCTTGGTATGTGCAGGAAGGCCCGTCAGAGAGTTTAGACGGATCCCGAAGAGCGGTAAGCACGGGCGAGGTGCCATCAAACAGCGAGATGACACTCGAACCCCAACTCAGGACTCGCCCGACTGCCATATCGAGCACGGGGCGTGGCGTTTCAGCACACGGAGACCAGGAGAATGGACGAGGAGGAAGGGGTGTACGTAGGAAAGCAAGTCTCCTCGTAGCAGCACGCCTACTTGTAGGGACCAGGGCTCAGTTCGCGAAGAATAGGGTCCTTGAGAATCTCTCCACTGACCGAAGAGATGTGTAGGGGTTCTACAGGTGGATCACAGGGAGGTTTTTGCTGGTATACCAGAGGCAGGTCATAGAAATTCGGCAGACCAAAGTCCAGGAAAGCAGAGCCTGAAACTGGGCACCAGGCCCAGTGCCGCGATCTCGGCATGGTCAGGCGTGGAGCGGGCTGCTCCACCTAGGGATGCCTCTCCTAAGTTTCCTAGATGCGACTGTTTCCGGAGCTGAGGGCGCAGGGGGCTAGGATCTGCGGAAATGGTCTGACGCTGCCACAGTACAGACAAAGATTCTCCTCACGTCTTCTGGTTAGTCAGTGGAGACAGGTGGGCCCGATCACCTCCATGGCCTCTTCGGCGCAGGTGGCGAGGGCGACTGAGGCGGCTTTAGAATATATTCGGGGCCTGAAGGGAAGACGTAGGGGTCTAGCTTGCTCTCGTTTCCTGCCGGAGTTCCTCCTGGCGTTACGGAGAAAGACAATACGCGGAGCCATGACGTGTCAATCCGTACTGGGGGTATCCCGTTCATTACGTGTGGCCAGGGAGATTAGGGTCAACATAGGAAAGACGGGAGATTAACCGGGCAGATCTAGTAGCATCCTTTATAGGCCTGGTTCGAGGCCCCTTCTTGCTGGTGGCATGTCAACGACGCTTATCATTACCTATGATAACTCGGCTCGAGCCGAGTGCCGGATTGGGGCGTACGGCATAATCGCCTACAGTTGAGTCACTTTGGCCGCAAGTTTTGCCATATGGCCGGTCCTCTGCTGAGAAGCACGCCGGGGACGGTTCCTCGAAAAACACTCTGATTCTCGGTGAGGAATGATAGCAGGTTAAGCTGTGACAGAGGATCGGTCCTGTCCCAGAGGGGCGGGTATGACCAAGCCAGGGCTTTCCCGGAGAGATATAGGCTTAGCTAGAACGCCACCTTAGACCTGTTCCGGATAGGATAATTGGGTTGTCCCATTAACTCCAATATGCTGGGAGAGCATTGGCCCGTGATAAAGCCCCTGCAGGCTTGGAGTCCCCATCGAATTTGGTCTGGTCATTAGATTGCTCGGAGCGTGGAACCAGCGCGTTGGATCGGTTGCCGGAAGGGTTGAATTGCCTAGCAGCGGGAGCCACTGGTCATGCGGGTCTGGTGGCTCCGGCTCGGCCAGGAGCTGTCTGCTTCATGGCGGAAGAGTTGGTAGTTGCTGGGCTGCCTGAAAGAGAGTTGTTGTGACTGCTGAGCCACAATGGACTGGGTCGAGCGTCAGGTCGTTCAAGACCTGGCCAGAGAGGAGGAACCTTGGCAGGGCAGATTCTTGGCCGGATTTACGGTGCTCGTAACCCGGAACGTAGAGGTGGATCCACTGGACCACGCACGCGATGATGGTGTTAAGCGCACGCCCAGGAGAACGGGAAATCTATGATAGTTGAGTCAACGGTTGCTCACCAGACTGCCCGCCGCTAAGCGGGATGCGACTTGCTGCCGGACGGATGAGTCGACCAGGTCGTTACCCCTGCCGTGACTTGCTTGCAGGTGGCAGCCGATGGTACTAGTCGTGGTGAGTCTGTCAGGCAGGCTCCGTATGTCGGGAGACAGGCGCAGAGTAGGTCAGGGCAGGCGCGGCAAGGTTCGTGGTCGTGGGAACAGGGTCGCCATAGGTAAGGGCAGGCTGGCAAGAAGCCTTGATTCGTGTGGTCGAGGAACGGTGTAAAGCTATTGGTTACGGTTCACGGTATGTCAGGACCAAGGCTAGTAAACGCTTTCAACATAGGCAGGAAATGGCACTAAAGATCGGCAATCGGCCAAGGATATAGGCGGCAGACTATACCTAAATAGGGGCAGTGCCCAAGGCAATAGCCAATTACCGGTACACTGCCCTATAACTCTCACAGTGCGGCGCATCGCGCGCATTAGATGTCGGGGGGAGGGACCGCGCGGCCGGAAGGGCTGAGGACGCAACAGGAGCGCAGTGACCCAGGGGTAAGTATAGGAGGAGCCGGGTAACCGGCGGAGTCGAGGCGCGCCCCACCGCCCGTCAAAGACTAGCGGGCGGTCGTTCTATGGAGTGCGCCTCTTGTGCGTCTGAATCCACGAGCGTTGTGCCGGGCACGGAGAAGGTCGCGGGCCCATCGTGACAATATATATGCCAAAAAAATATATATAGATTATTAGAACATATGTGTTGGTATGAGAGGAAGAAAATGACATGTATTACAATGGAACATTCCTATTGGTTTTATAAGTGGAAGAATATTTTACCAATTTCAGAATGAGATGAATTTCCAGGAGAGGCGTAGCTTATAATATCCTAAAAGATGTTTGTTAGAATGTTTATTGTATAAAGTTCTGTAACCTCATTGAGACCAATAGGGTTGGGTCTGAAAACTGGTAAACCCAGAAAGCCTCTCTCTTTTGGAGGGCTTAAAACCTATTATTGATATGTTCTGGAATATGACCCAATGAGAATGAGTTTGAGTGCCTTATAATCCCTATCGTGTGTTTCAGTTATGTGCCTTGATAATCCATGAAACATATATCTTTTTCTTATGTTCATGCGATGTCCATTCATACGATTATGCACTTGTTGGGTGGTTCGCCCAATATATTGTTTCCCGCAAGTACATGTCAGAAGGTATATTAAATAACTTCTATTACAGTTGAGGGGATGTTTAATATCCTACCCAAAGAGACCAATTCCTTTAAAAATTAACTTTTATTAATATCTCATATAAAACTTAGAACACAGGATATCCCCAGTGAATTACACCCGACGGGTGAGACAGAACTATGGGACAATCTGCCTAGACAAAAATGCCTATTGGCAATAAGAGGAGTAATACCTATCAAGTCCCTTATGCAATACTATTATTACCTAATGCAGAGCACCCCCCCAATAAGGGCGACCCCGCGTAGCTGGGGTCTAGGAAACCCTAGCCTGGTTCCTAAGATAAAAATGGGGTAGAGGTCAAGAAACTGAAACCAATCCCTATGTATGGCAGGGAGTGGAGAATAGTAGCCACAAACCCCACCTCGACCAGCAATACAATTGAAAAAACGTTTATGGGTATAGGTAAGCAAATAATTCAACGGCTAAGAAATATATTGATGTGATCTCCCAGGATTCCGCAAGACATCACTCAAAAAATATATAGCCGATACACACACCAAAGAGGGGAGTATATATATTATTACATCTGGTTCTGTACATGAATCCCCATACATAAATACAATAAACCCCGAAAGGGGCATATATAGTGTACCACCTAATTTGGTATATGAATTTTCATAGTCAGCAAAAATAGTCCCCAGACGCTGGCATTTCGTCCCCAATTTCAGGGACTTATCAATGGGGTTAAAGGGGAAAAAGGGGCCTTACACTAATTCCCATGCTATAGATATGCAGCATGGGTTAAATACTTAGTCCCTGATGAGGGGGATCAAACTCTTCAAAACAAGCGGGGTGTCCCCAAAAAAATTAAAGGAAAAAAAGGGGGAGGGTGGAAATATTCAAACCCCACCAAAACCCCCCTTCCCATGGAGAGAAATTACCACTTGTAAAAAGGGTAGTGTAAAAATTTTAAAATCGCCTTACAACCTCCCTGAACAGCCCCACTAGATGTCCCGGGGTGGGTATTTCCTATGGTGTGGGTGTTTACTGTCCCACAGGGATGAAACCTCCCCCCACCTATTTATGTAGTGGAGTGTAAATTACCGCCCATCACACTATTCTGTTAAACCTACAAGTCCCCCTTTTAGTCCTGGATCCTTCAAATGTTTAAAAACGAAGGATTGGGCAGTTGTGTGGGGGATGTAAATTTTTTTCCCCCCTTTTTCCAATCATTGGGCAGGGCATGATCTTTTTCCCTTTGGCATTTGGGGGACATCCATTTCAGATTTTCAGCCCTTAAAGAAAATTTTGGGTATTTTTTCGTGATGCTGTCTGATGTTATTTGGGGGGCCACAATCTTTTTTAAATTGGGTGGTTCCCCTTTTAAAAAATGAGGGGGATTTTGTGGGGAGATGGTTTTTTTAAATTATGGATCCATCTCTTAAAGGCCAATGTTTTTTTAAAATTTTTTTAAATCTGTTGATGGGATGTGCTAAATGGGGAAATTTAAATTTTTTGTCCTATTATAAGTAGTGTTAAAGCGATTGCGTTGGCCATGACCGGGGGTGGTCGATAGTCGCCCCCTTCGACCGATAGTCGATAGTGAGCAGTCGTTTTATGGCGAGACCTTTAAAAGGGTCTATGGGGAGCCAAAACCTTCTTTCCCTTCCCACCCAAAAGGGCTGGAGAAGCTGGAATTTTAAAATCCACAACAGTCAAAAGGGGTACGTGCTACATCTTAGGCAAACCCCACTTAGGTTATAAAATAAAAAGAAAAAAAATCACACAACATTCAATCCCTTTTTTTCCCTTTTTACCACAGCATGACCCCTTTAAAACCCGCATCCCCAAAATTAAAAAGTGCCGAAGGGCAGTATTTATTTGAACCATCAAATTTTCTTGAACCTGGGGCATTGAAAATTTCCCGTCCTGGAAAAGCAAACATGAGCCCCCAAAACCCGCCCTGACCCCCACATTTAAAAGTTTCCGGAAAAAGGAGGGCTTTCAACCACCCCTTTTAGTTTTTTACTGGCATTGACTATACCTGTTTCCCGGGCCACCGCCCTGAGCCCCAAACCTGGATGGGCCCCCACTTTAAAAAATGCCCGGGGGAAAAGGGGTCTTTCAACCACCATTTTTTTTTTTGTTTTTTACTGGGCATTGACTTTACCTGTCCCCGGGCCCCGCCCTGAGCCCCAAAAATTTCATGACCCCCACATTTAAAAAATGCCGGAAAAAGAAGTCTTTCAAACCCCCCATTTTGTTTCACTGGACATTGACTATACCCGTCCCGGGGCCCCAGCATGAGCCCCAAACCTGCATGACCCCCCCTTTTTAAAAAATGCCGGAAAAAAAGGGGTCTTTCAAAACCACCATTTTAGTTTCACTTGACATATACTGCCCCTGTCCTGGGTAGCGCTTTGCCCTCCGTAGATTGCGGACCAATGAGCTTCACTTGGAAATACTGGTGATTTAACGCTTCCTGTTACACTCCAGGGTGCCCTTTTTCTTGGCATTCTTTTTCTTATTTTACTCAAGTGCTGGAGGAAATTGGGCTCTGTACTTTGTTCTCTGTCCGTGCTCCATACTCCGTCCTCTGAATAACCTACATCTGGTCAAGTTTTCCTGTACCTCCCTTGTACAATTCAGAGGAATTTTTTTACCAGCTATTTTGTACATGCAAGTTTTTAGTAGTTTAACTCTAGAAAACACATTTTTAAAATAGGATGGAATCCCACCATGTCTTTTTTTTCTCTTTTTTTAATTGTATTAAATGGGGTTTTCTCAATACAGGGTTTTATAGCTATGTTAAAGTCTTGCAAAAACAAGTCATTTTGCAATATGTGTCCATTTAAAAGTGTCCTAAACCCATTCCTGTTCTGACAGCACCATCACCCTTGAGCCACTCTTGACAATTGTGAAGAACAAATGTCTGTTAGAAACAACATTTTTTTTATAATAGGACTGTAAGGGATAGCTGCATTTCAAACAAATGCCCCAAAATTCAAGCATGACCCTGACCACTTTGGAAAAATTGTGAAGGGAACAAATGTCTGTTAGAAACAAATTTTTTTTATAATAGGACCTGTAGTATTGCTGTATTCAAAGCAGCATGACCCCAAAAAATTATAAAAATGACTTCTCAGCCACTGAAAAAAATTTTGTGAGGGAGAAATGCCACTTAGAAGCCACATTTCTGTTCCAAAGGACCATGATTTAGCTGTATCTCACAGCACATGACCCCAAAAAAATCATAAATATGACTTCTCAGCCACTATTAAAAATTGTGAGGAGAATGCCCTTAAAAGCCCATTTCTTTTCCCAAAGGACCATGATTATTGCGTATCTCACAGCTACATCCCCCAAAAAATTTAAAAATATGATTATCAGCACTTTTAAAAATTGTGGGGGAGAAATGCCATTTAAAAAGACTTTTTCTTTTCCCAAAAGGACATGATTATTGCTGTATCTACAGCTACATGCCCCCAAAAAAATTAAAAATATGACTTCTCACCCATATTAAAAATTGTGGGGAGAAAGCCATTTAAAAACCCACATTTTGTTCCAAAGGACCAAAATTTTTAAAGCTGTATCCACAGCAAAAAGCCCTCAAAACCATTGCTGCGAAAATTCTTAAGAAAAAGTGAGAAAAAGGGAAATGGTGTTGTCATAAAACCTTGCTGTTTTTAAGTCTCCCACGCAAAACCCAGCAAAATGAGCTTTTGGGAAAAGAGAATAAAAATTGCAGTAAAATGATCTTTTTAAAAAACTTTTTAAAAGGGGGACCTTTTCTGTTTGAAGGGAATGTGAAGAGCCCAGCAATAATCGGTGACCTCGCAATTGGGGGCCCACAACATCTCAGAGATCCTCCCTGATTCATCTTGATGAAAGTAAAACGACCCACATTATCTGGGGAAAAACCCAGATGCTTTGTCTGAAATGACTCCTCAGTGTGTGAAGGTCGCTCAGATTGACGCTGGTGGGGGCAGGAAACACCTTTGGCGTGACGGCCGTCGGGCCATTCGTCCATTTTGGTACCCAGAAGTCTATTGGGTCCGGAACACATACAAAAACTGGGGTGTTGGCGCGATGTGTGCACCATGTTTAAGCTGATCTCTGGGGTTGGGATGGTCCCCTGCATTACTGCGTTGGTGGGGTGGAAAACAAAGATTGCCAGAGGTCCCCATTAGGCTTCTCCCACCTTGCTGCTGCTGCCGCTACCCCTACTTGGACTCTATGCTGTCAGTGTTGTGTTGTTCCACCGGACATTTGGGGAACGTGAAGCAGAAAAACAGATGTTCCAGTTGATCAATCAGCGGTCCCCTTTTCCCTGCATTTTATCTTTTTTTGGGTGGGGGAAAGGAAAGTGCTGGTTTTGTTTTTTTCCGGGGATCAGGAGGGGGGCCACCCAGTAACTGTTGTTCATTTTGATGGCTTAAATGCGAGGTCATGTTGGAGGAAAGGGAGCATCCAACCCTTCTGTGAGGGGTGAGCCTTGATTTCCAAGCCTTGGGTCGAGGGGCACTGCAAACTGATCTTCCTTTCTTCCTCCTCGCCTAATTCGCCCCAACCCTCTTTCAAGGCAGGGACGTGGGTACATCGGTGTTCTAGGAAACCCCCTTCCCCCTCCTCGCGCCCCCGGGGCCAGCTTAAAACAGCCTGATTCCCTGGATGAGCCCCCTGGAGTGATGCGCCACCTTGCACTAGTCTGGACCCGAACCACTGCCAAATAAAGGACGATGAAATCGTGAAACTGTCGGGCCTTGTGGATTTGCGAAGAAAAAGGGCTCCTGTCGCATTGTGCCGTTCTCCCCCGTTGCTGGGGGCCCTGTTTTTTAGATTTCCCAACGTCGTTCCAGAACTAAGATCCCCAAATGCTCATGCTGAAAAGGGGCATTGTCCGCATGACCATTTTGGTGGTTTTCAAAACTGGCAAGGATGGTGCAGAGTTTTCCCCTGCCTCACTTCGGTGGCTAAAACCCCCCGAGGCCGAACCTCTGCTTGTCAGGCCATGTGTCACTTCGTACTGCTGCCACAATCGCTGGGCAGGGGGAGGGGGAATTTCCCAGCGTGTTCCCACGTCAACAATGAGACGGTTGAGGGAGGCCGAGCTGACGCTGCAAGCACCGGCGGGAGAAAGGGTGCAAACGGGGAAGTGCGAACTTAGACTTCGAGCCTTTCCCCAGCAGGAGTCCGACCCGGGTAGCCCTTTTTAAAATTTCTGGAGAAAGGTTCGCATGTGCCCGGCAAGGGATGTGCTCCAGCCTACCGTCTTAAGGGGGCCCGCGATTTTGCCCCTTATCCCACCACCTTGCCCGGCACAAGGTTCTTGGTACCCACGCGCTCGGTCTCTTTCGGAGAGCCCTCCCAGCCCTGCCTTGTGTGGACGGTCTCCAAGAAGATTAATTTAAAACCGGGCCCGGTTTCTCGGGCACGTGATGCCACCGAGAACCTTGGGGGAAACCCTGCACCCCTCCCTGCGGTTTTGAGAGCGTGCGCCGGCCGGAGCCACCCTCCCCCCGGGAATCCACCAGCTCACCCCGTGAGCTGTCCAGAGTATAGCGGGCCCGGCCCTGCTTACAGTCCAAAGTGGGGGCAGATGGACTTTTCGGACACAGATCAGACAAGTGCTTGAAATTTTTTATGAACGTGGATGGCCAAGGGGGACGGGTTTTTGGGAAAGAAAAGGTGCTCGGGATCTGGTATTGGGGCAGGCAAGGGGCCCTGACGTGGGGGAACCCATCTGTGTCCACCAGACGGAAAAGGCAACATTTTCCCAAAGGCCCAAAAACCTGGCAATCGACATTTAGGCTTTTGGGTTTGGGGTGGTTTTGGGGTTAAAATGTTTCTTCTGCCCCAAACCTGGAAGACAGAAGGCTGGCTGCTGATGGCCGCTGTACGGGTGCAGGTCGTCAAAAAATGGGGGGGAAAGGGGTAGGGTGGGTCTTGGTGGTGTGGTGGTACTCTGGGGGCGGTGGGGCTGAAGGGAGGCTGTTCCCCGATCTGACTTGAGAGACTGGGCAGCTGGGAAAGCTTGGGGGTGGCGGGGGAGGGGAGACAGAGGGGGGTTACAGTGGGTTGGAGGCCCCCGGGGTCGGGCTGGCCTTTTTTTGGCCCAAATGTTGCCTCCATTTCAACTAGCATTCGCTGATGTGCTAGACATGTTGGTGGTGGTTAACCCCCTAGGGTTTTTGCCTCTACTTATGCGTTTACGGGAAAGGGGATAGAGCTGGGTGAATCAGAGGCTTGGTCAAAGAAGGGGCCCGGCTTTAGAGGTCCCGGACCTTTTTTACGGGATAAGCAAGGGCGGGGTTTGCGTGACCCTGGCTGGCGGGAACATATCAGCGGACTTCTGCGGACCGCCCTCCCTTTTTGAGGCGGACCCGTTGACATACCCCTCGTCTTCCCCCTCGTCAGGATGAAGCGCTCGCAAAACAAATTCTGCTGAAAAGACCAATTGGATCCCCAATTTTTTCACTTTTGCCCAGTCCAGATTTGTTGATAGAGCCACCTTGGTTAAAAATTTTAAACCAGCAATTGTGTAGTTACCCCGGTGAAATTGATAGGTGCCAAAAAATATTTTATTATCCAAAAAACATTAAGATAAGTGTTTTTTTGGCTTTGGGCAGGCCAGCTTTTTTGATAGATTACTTTGCTTAAATTTGAAACCCGCAATTTTTAGTCACCACGGTGAATTGATAGGTGCCCAAAAATCCTTTTTTTATCCCAATACATTTCGATACGTGTTTTTCACTTTGGCCCCCAGGCCCGCTTTGTTTAAGATCTACTTTGCTTAAAAATTTTAATCCAGCAATTTTGAGTCACACGGGAATTGAAAGGGGCCAAAAAAAACCTTTTTTATCTGAATCAT
>JAODAL010053340.1:0-25355 GCA_025379985.1 Phyllomedusa bahiana | reverse complement strand
TGTCCATTCATTGCATCAAATCCCAAAAAACTATATGGTCTGAATCGCAATTAAGAATTTTCCGTACGGTATATTCTTTTTGTGATTTTAACTAAAGGGGTTTAATTTTTTTTGGAAAACTTCCCACAATTACACCTGCGTCCACCACAGGAAAAAAACCTTTTGTGTGAACCAGACCTTCCATTATGTTGACTTGTGAAAATACTGGGGGAAACCTCTTCCCAATTGTTTTTTTTTTTTTGGGGACACAAATTACTCCTCTATAAAAAAATTTTCGCCAATTTCATGTTTTTTCCCTTTAAATATTTTAATATTCTTAAAAATTATCTTTTTAATTTTATCAAAAATATTTAAAGGTGTAGAAATTCCCAAATTTTTGCTTTTTGGGAAAGTTTTTTTCCCCTTATCCTTTTTTTGATTAAATTAATGGACAGATAATCTTTTTGAGTTTTTATTTTCCATTTTCTTTAATGTCTTTTATTTGGTATTTTTATATCCTCTGTTTTTTTGCTTTTTATGTGTTTTTTTTTTCTATTTCATAATCAGCATCCCGGTACAGGCTCTCCTTGCTCTTATAAATTCTCCCAGGGGGATAGCATTAATGTGTGTCTAGATGACTACTTTCCGCTTTTTAAAATAATGTGTTCCACTTAAGGGTTTTCGATATAAAGGGTAATCACTTTGGATTGGGGGTACTCCCTCAGCAAAATATCCAGAAAAGGAATTTTTTTTTTTACCCCAAACCGCAAATGAAAGCCAAATTTTGTGCTTTAGAATTTAAGTAATTGACAAACCCCGGGTTTTGGAAACCAAATCGTGACCCAAACAATTTTAAGAGGCATGATGTAGCCCCCAAACCCCGAGTATACAGGACAAAAGGGTTATTGGGTCAAAAATTGTATGTTTTTCCCCACCAGGGGAAATTAAAGGTTGGCGATGGATGGGAGGAGTTGCACCATCGGCCCCCATTAACTGTATATAATAGTCGTTGTCAATTTAAAAATAGTTAGTTTTGGGAGGAAATCACACTCTCCAAAAACAATTTGGGGTCCTTCCCATATTGACTATATTTTTAAGGTGATAATGTTTGTGGGAAACGTTCTTGAGGGATATTTGAATAAAAACTTTTTATGCTAAAAAATTTAAAATGTGTAGTTAGGGACCCTGTGAAAAACTTGAAATATTTGAAAACCCTTTTGCTACCCTCAAAAACCCGGGGCCCGGACAAATGGCTGTAGGGAAATTTTTTTACAAATTGTTTAAACTTTCGTAAAATTGTTCGACTCATACAATTGGCGTTGCCTGGGGAAAAAAGTTTTTTTTTGTAGTTTGGGATTCCAAAAAGATTGGGGTTGATTTATTCATTTCTAATATTTCTTTTTTTTTTTTTCATCTAAAGCTCCCAAATGCACACCTCTTTAGCAATTTTGAGTATTTTTTTTGAAAAAACCCAAAAATGGATCTTCCCTTTTTTTTTGATCAATTTTTGTCTTTAATATTTTAAACACAATTTTTTATGAGGGGTTGCACCTTTTTAAAAAGAATCCCCTTACCCTTTTTTTTTATAAGTTTTATTTTATTTAAGTTTTTTTAAAGCCTGGTTTTCTTTGTAACGATGTCATTTTTCGGAATGAAAGGTTTTGAACGCCCCCTTTAAAAGGGCGGGACTGGCAGGAAAGCCCTTTTACGCAAGCCACTGGATTTAAAGTTACAAACCAAAATCCCATTAGGTTTAAATCTTCGCAAGACCTGCTTACATACATTTAAATGTAATTTAATATTTGATTCATTAGTGAAAATAAAAAAACCATGAAAAGGAAAATTTTAAGATATAAATAATTTTAAATGTTTTTAAAATTTTAAACATATCCAAGTAAAAGCTTTGTAGGATTGCGCGTGTATCACATGAGTTTTCCCTATTTAAAAACTGTTCATTGGTTAGGGGCTTTGAGCCTAAAAAGGGTGCGGGTTTGCACCGAAACGCGTTGGTTTTCCCTTGCCATCCCTTTTTTAATTCCCCTCTGCACTAATATATTTTTGAATAAAGAACTCCCTTCACCAAACCGCTGCTGAATTCTTTTGTGTTTTCATACAAAGAAATGTCCTGGACTAGATATATACCAACCCAAAGTGGGGAAAACAAACACGGGAAGCCCAGGTGCACTTTTCTGCAATCAAGGTGAGCCATGCTTTTCGTTGTTTAAATACAGCACCCACCCCCCTGCTCCCCCTTCCTGTGCCCCTGGCTGCTGGGGACATATCCCTAACCCGGGGCCTCCTCGCATTTCCCCACATTGCTCTAGCATTACCAACAATCCCCCCCACAAACTTGTTAACCCCCCCCAATTTTAAAACAAATTCCCCTTGATCCCGCTCACTCTCTCTCTCCCCCCGGACTCTCTTGGAACCCGGTTGATTATTAAATCTCCTACATAATGACCTATTATCTCACAAAAATTTCTCTTCCTTGGTCTTACAAAAAACCGGGCGCCCCCCTCGGGGAACAGCCCTCCCCTGCTGCTCTCTTCTTTGGGGGGCCCCAACCTTCCCATACCCCCCCCGGTAACAAGCATGGGAGGTGTTGGCCTTTCCCTTCTGCCCCTGCTCTTTTTTTTCCCATTCCACCTCTACCCTCCCTTACCCCCCCCTTTGAGGTGGCCCTCCCACCCCTTCCCCTTGACCACTTCTTTCCTGGCTTCCCACTTTTCTTTCCACGACACCCCCACATTGTCATGGGAGGTTTTTAAAACATCCCAATTGATGCACCCCACTCTGCTGCCAAAAACCCTTTTACTCTCCCTTTCCCTTTGGCCTTTCACAGTGGATTTTGGGAGCCACCCACCAGACGGACAACATGGACCTCATCTTCACCCCCCTTGCCCCCTTTTTGAAATTCAAACTCCCCTCACCCCATATTCCCACAACCTGATTCCCTTCTCCACCATCTCCACTCCCCCTGCTCCTTTGTCTCACATATGCCCCCCACGGGAACTTAAAAAACCTTAACCCTCACACTCCTTTGATCTCTTGCACCTTTTTCCCCCATTCCTCACTTGAAAAACCCCAGACACACCCACCACATTCACAACAACACAATCCCCCACCCCCCTTTTGACTCAGTCGCCCCTCCAACACAACAAAACTCCGAAAATAAAACAGAAAACCCCCTGGCACACAGCCCCCCTAAACAACTGGGCGAGTTTCCAGAATTGATGAACGCCGCTGAAAAAAAACCCGCTCCCCCCCGATGATTCACCTATAAAAAAACAACATACCCCTTTTAAGTCTGCACTCCACCCCAACAGCATTACTTCACCTCTCCATATCCTCCTTTCCCCAAAAACCCCCAGACATTTTTTTAAAACACCTTAAACCCCCCTCCTTCCCCCCCTAGCCCCCCTCCCCCCTCTCCTATCAGCGGGTTTTTCCCATCATTTCCCTTAAAAAAGATCAATCCATAAAAAAGCTTCCCCCCACGTCCCCATTTTCCCACCTCTATACCTCCCCATGCCACCCCCCCCTTCCCTGCACAGTCCCCCAGTGAAACTTCCAAAACCTGTTTTCCCCCCCACTGTTTGTCACGAAACCTTTTCCCCATGTAAAAAACCCAACCTCCTCCCTGTAACCTTTACCCCACTGCCTCCTACCTCATCCAGCCCCTCAGCCTGTTATTTTCCCCCCCTCACCCCCTTTTCAATCTATTTTAAACCCTCTAGCACTTCCCTTCCTTTTTAAAACTGGGGCCCATCACACCTATTCTTAAGAAACCTCTGCCCCCTCCTCTGTTAATATTACCCCATTCACTGTTCCTTTTGCACCCAAACTCCCGGCAGAAAAGTCTATCTTAATTCCTCCCACCTCTCCCCCAAACCCCTCCTTGACCCACCCAATGGCTTCCAACCCAAACCACCCACGAAACCCCCCCCTAAAAAAGTCCCCAAAAGACCTATAACTCCCAAAGCCACGTCACTTTTTCTGTGTTTCTCCTCTAAGGGGCCTGTCCCCTTTCCTTTGACACGGTCGGGCCCCCTCCCCCTGCTACAAATCATCTCCCCCCGGGGATCCGACTTGGGGGGTCTCTCCTGGTTTTTCCTCAACCCCTCTGAACGGGCATTCAGTGTCTCTCCCCTTTTTCACCACCTCCTCCTCCCGCCGCTCCTGTTTGGTTCCCCAGGGTCAGTCCGGGCCCAACTCTTCTCTTCTACACTTGGGGGCTGGGGGCAGCTCAAGCCTCACACGGCTTTTCAATAACCCGTACGCGGCGAACCCAGCTTTATATCTCCGGCCCGATATTAACTTCCCCTCTCCGGGTCCCAAATGCCCATCGTCAAACCTCCTTTTCTCCTCCCGTCTCTTAAAAATAAATGCGGGATAAATGAATTATCATCTTTCCCCCTCCCACTCCATCCTCCACCTGATCTCTCATTCTGTTTAAAGGCCCACCCTTCACCAAAATTCCCCCATCCCGCCTTGGGTAACCTTTTACTCCCTTTTTTCCCTGCAAACCCCACATCCAAGCCCTATCCTTGCCGCGCCTCCCCCTCAAAAACACTCTGCAACCGCCCCTTCCTCAACTCTGACACTACAAAAACACTAGTCCCTGCCCCGTCATCTCCCGCCTCGACACGCAACATTCCTTGTGGCCTCCCTCCCGCACTCTTTTTTCCCCTTCAAACCATGTTAACTCTGCTGCCCTCTGATTCACCTCTTCCCCCTACTCCCTGGGGCCCCCCCTCTGTCAATCCCTTCACGGCTACCCATTTTCCCACGAATTCGTTCGATTACAACCCTCCTACAAGGGCCCCCATAACCTCTCCCTCCATCTCTCTGCCAACTCCAAAACCTCCCCCCCCCAATCTCCGCCTCAAGGGCCCTCCTTCTCCCCCCCTTATCACCCTCACATAACCCCTCCAAAACTTCGCGTGTTCACCCTTCCTGGAACCCTAAACCCCAAAAAATCAGACCTTCCCCAATTTACCAAATTTCAAAAGCAAACCCGAAACCCTCTCTCGGATGCCTATAACCTACACTAACCCCCCCACCATAACTTTCCCACAAAAAAAAATCCGCCCCACCTTCGTCTTTCCCCTTCTCCTTGTAATTTGTAAGGCCCCTCCGGGGAGGGTCCTTTTATCCCTCTGTATCACTTACTAGCATTTTTGTCACCATTGATTTGTTTCAACAACTTTTTATGTATTTTAATTTTCCCTTAATTAAGCACCTTGGAATTAAGGGCCCTCTAAAATAAATAAAAAATAATAATAATAATAACATCATGGGAAAGTCTAAAGAAATCAGCCAAGAGACTTGTGGACTTGCACAAGTCTGGATCATCCTTAGGTGCAATTTCCAGATACCTAAAGGTGCCTTGTTCATCTGTACAAACAATTATACACAAGTACAAACAAGAGGGGAATGTCCAGACATCATACCACTCAGGAAGAAGGCGGTTTTTGTGTCTCAGAGATTAACATGCTTTGGTCCAGGGGCGTGGTTTGCAGCCAAGGAAGATGGCCGCTTGATCCCTGAGCTCCTGAGCCTCACTGAGCATATTCTGGGCAATCCCTATCCATCCTGGCACGGGGACGGTGAAAAAAGGCCTCAGCGGCAAGAAACATCCAGAGGACCCAGCAGAGTTCTGCTGGTCCACTTTTGAAGTACCTGAACTGGGTACCGCCGACACGAGGCCCTCCTGAGCCGACGGAGAGCCCCGGCCCTTCTACAGCGGGCTCCGACGCACTACAGCAACAGCCCGTACCTCCCTCTCTGGCATCCGGCGCCTCGATCGCGGCGGGTAGTGGATTGCGGACCCCGCAACAGCCTCCCGAGTTCTGGCAGCGGTTGGAGGAAGTTCTCTCCCTGCCTCGTGTGCCACCGGAAGCGCCGCCATTACTCACCGTGCGGCGCAGCTCCGGGTCTCTACTGCCGGCGGTGGACTCTCTGCGCTCTCCAGCTCTGCTCCTGGTGCCGCGGCAGCTCGCATCTTCTCCTGCGCTCCTGGGGGACCGGCCCGACGAGACTCCTGGCACTTCGCATCAGCTCCTGCCAGGTACAGTGCGCACGGCCCCTGACCCCGGCCCCTCTGCGATCCCGCCTGCCCGGCTTGAGGACGGCATAATACAGGGGATTATTCTCACCCCTCAGCAGCGCTTTCTGCCTCCAGGCGCTACCCAGTGTGGCCCACACAGTAGAAGCCGAGGTGAGGCACCGGAGCAGGCACCCTTGGGGCCCTTGCAATCTCTGAGCCCAATCCAGCACAGGGTGCTCCCCTCCCCGCCACAGCATGGAGGCCTGCTGCCCCTGCTGAGGGACTCTAAGAAGGACGCTTGCCGGCCTGACACAGGCAATCACCTCGCCACGGCTAATCTGCCCTCTCTTGGCCAATCCAGCAGCCGCCTGCACATAGCTCCTTCTCCATTTCCTGCTTTGGAGCTCCTTCCAGCTACAGTTCTCTCACTGCCAGAGGGTCTGATTTCTAAAATGCATGCTTCAGCAAAGGGACGTAAAAACCCACCTGCTCTATCACCCCATGCTGCGGCGTGGTCTGCTCCCCCTGAACTGGGTGCTGCCTGCTCTAATGATGATACTGCACCCCTAGACACCTGGGCCTCATCCTCTGAATCTATGGACGATGCTAGTGGTGCCGCTGAGCCTCCCCGATCCAGTACACTTGACTGGAAAACATACATCACATCTCCCCCTACTAAGGAGGACTTTAAAATTTAATCCCCAAAGTGAAAGCTTGTGGGGGTTGAGATTGCTGGAGTAGACAAGATATTAGACAGTGGCCGGCAGAGTGGACAGTCTTGAAACCGCCCATGATGAACAAACTAAAAAAAATCTTACAAAACCCTAAGGGGACGAGATATTCATCCAAACTATAAAAAAAAAATCCCTTTAAAAATTTAACTTTTAAAAATTTCAAAAAATCCTCTGATATAAAAAATTTTAAAACACTTACAATACTATATCAATAGGCATTTATTACCACCCATACCGCATCTATTCTTATAGGATGGTGGTTTAGGCCCGGTTGGGAAGCAAAATTTTTTTCCAACTAGATGAAAGGTTTACAGAAATCTATCCCTAACTACTTATACAACCTATCCCTACCTAAAGGGGGCCCCCGCTCTGAGAAGAGCGACCCACACTGCCAACCCCTAAATGACAACCCCTATTCCCTGGGGTTAGGGAGCGAATAAGTCATACCCAATTTTCCAAAAATTACCCAGACGGTTTCTCCAGATAATAATACCCTCTCCTCAGTGGGGTTATAGGCAACAAAAAAAAATGCATCAATCACCGGGTATATGGAACTTGTTAGTCCAAAAATGGAACTAACACGTCCATTCACTCAAAAACAATGAGATACCGGTTATTTCTGAATGCAACACTTTTGGGTTCTCAACAAAATTATTGCGGAAACCCCAACAAATTTTGGGTTTGGGTAACAGGGGCCGACAAATAATTAAGGGTCGGGGCCTTCCCCGGAGGCCACAGGCAGGAGAATTTACATCAAAAATTGGAGACCATCTTTAATGGACTGTTGGGAGAACCCCCTTTACTACACAATTAAACTGGACCGGCTCACCGCGCCCTTAACAAAGGGTCCGTTTTCCCCCCCCAGAGATTAATTTGCTGTGTTAAAACTTCCAAATTTAAAAGGAGAAAATTATATCAAGGGGGATTGGCGCGCACAGTGGAGTATCAGGGGGCTTCTTCCAATTGTTCCCGGGGTCTTCGTTTGGGGGTTTTTCAAAAAAAGGAAGAATTAAAGGCTTGTTTTGGTTTTTTCCCTTGGTTGTTGGGGTTTTTTTTTTTTTTTTTTTTTTCCCTTTCGCACCTGCGGGGGGCTCCGAAATGGACGCCTTTCTGTCTCCGGACTAAGAGGACTTCCGGACTTTTGTGCGCTCTGGACATTCCCCGTACCGGGATTTATCCAATTGGGACCCCGGGTCCTCCCCCCGGGTCGGACCCGAATGGAAACGTGTTTACAATAAACATAAAAAGGGTCACCCCCGGAGCCCCCGGGTCCCCCATCCAGGGGTTGGCCCTAGGGACTTGAGACTTAAAGGGAGGGGGGATTGGGGTCCCCTCAAACCCGCAAATTGCCTATTGGAGGCGTATGCGTTAACTGCTTTCCCGTTACAGCCCTTACTTTGATGTTCTTTTTTTTCCTTTTAGTTGCTGGGAGAATAGGGCAACTGTTATTAATTTTTGTAACCATGCCTTCTTTTTTAGGGTTTTTGTAGTTTTTTCCCCCCTTTGCACACTGTTTTTCATTAGGGTTGCCCTTTCCTCCACATTTGGTGTGAGGAACTTTGCTTTTTAGTGTACTTTCCGTGAGTGTTCTTGAGTTTAATTTGGGCCCCTTCCCGGAAACTTTTTTTGCACTTTGCTGCCCCCCCCGAGGCCAGTTCTATTGTTCAATGAAATCTTATATTTTCTATAGTCTTTTTTATTTGATTTAGAATCAGATTTTGTGCCTCTTCAGAACTCATACGTTCTGGTATGTCTTTGATGACAAAAATTTTGTTGTTGTTGTTTTATGTCGGTCTTGTTTCCCTTTCCTTTTTTTCCCCAATGTCCGGACACTCCAGGTTCCCATCAAATTTGGCTCGGATGTTATGTAAATTGGTTTTGCAGTCATTATTAACGTGTTCTCCTGTTAATTATCCCCAAGGTTTGGATACTTTTTTAATGTTAAGGGGCTAAAATTTCCCAAAGCTAAACGAAGACCTTGCTAACTGACCTTAGGGGTACCCTGTGATTATTTTTCTACAAGAGACCCACTTTTAACAAGGAAGGGAACTTCAGGTTTATTAAGCTTTTGTACCCCATACAGTATGTGGCGTCTCAGGATAGGAAGAAGGCTGGGTAGCAGTTTTTGGTCTCCGGGTTTCCTGCCCTTTACAGATTCATCGGCGCTGCCTGATCCTGGGGGACGATATTTGATTTTGGAAGGGGCATTGAATGGCACACACATCATTCTGTGTAATATGTATTTGCCTAATGTTGGGCAATTAACTTTCCTCAAGCGGCTCCTCCTTCGCCTTTCGTGCCTGCCTTCGGCGCCCACAGTTATAGGAGGAGATTTTAATCTGGTCTTCTCTGAAGTATTTGATAAACTCCACATGTCTCAACACTCTTTTTCAGGGGCTCAACGTTGTCTCTCCAGGGGCTTCTGCCAGCTAATGCGACAATTCCGCTTATTCGATCTGTGGCGGATCCTTCATCCATCAGATAAGGTTTATACCTTCTTTTCAAACCCACATCAATCACATTCTAGATTAGATTATTTCTTCGGAAATATATTAGCTCTGCGTATGCTGGATTCAGCTTCAGTGGGCTCAATTACGTGGTCCGACCACGCCCCAATAAGTCTGACCCTGAAGTCAGGGAATTTCAATTTGAGGCGGTGCCACTGGAGACTCAACGAATTTGTGCTAAAGAACCCCCAGATTAGGGAATAGTTGGGACAACATATTCAGGATTTTTTTGAGATTAACACAGGTACCGTGGACTCAATGGCCATTTTGTGGGAAGCCCACAAGGCCGTTGTTCGGGGGAAGTGCATTGCTCTGGGCTCCCGCCTGAAAAAGGATAGAGAGGCTCAGAGAAATGCTTGCATCTCTGAACTAAAGCAATTATAAATCAAGCTAGCATCAAATCCCACTAGGGCCGTTCTGAGGCGGATATTGAATCTGCGTGCAAAATTGAAATCCCTGGCCGTACATGCTACCGAAAGGTGCTGGTATTCTCCCGACAGAAATACGATGAAAGGGCTAATAAACCTCACTCCTTCCTTGCAAGCATGCTTCGAGAGGAGGCGGTTAAATCAGGACCCTACTCTATAAAGAATAATGCTGGAGTTCCATGTTCAGACCCTAAAACTGTAGCAAGTCTCTTTCATTCCTTCTTCTCTAAATTATACAACATCCCAGATCGCTTGCCCTCTGATCCCAGGGAACGAGAAACCATGTTGCAGGATTTTCTTTCGTCCTGTAATCTCCCCAAGCTTAGCACTACTGATGTGGCAACATTAAACCTCCCGATTACAGAGGAGGAGATTGTGGCCACTCTCAAGGAATTGCCATCGGGTAAATCTCCGGGACCAGACGGCCTCACCTATCTTTATTATCAGACCTTCCAGTCTCAGCTCCTTCCCTATATGGGAAAGGTCTTTAACTCTTTTCTGACAGGCTCTACTGTCCCTACTACTATGCTTCATTCCTTTATTACATTAATTCCTAAACCGGATAAGGACCCTCTGGAGTGCGCCAGCTACAGACCTATAGCCCTTTTAAATGCGGATTTAAACATTTTTACTAAAATATTGGCAAATAGACTCTCCTTTTTCCTGCCGCAGCTTATACATAAAGATCAGGTGGGCTTTGTCCCATGTAGGCAGGGGGGAGACAACACCAGGCGAGCGATCGACCTCATTGATATAATGAATAGGAGAGGGGACTCAATGCTCCAGCTCAGCTTAGTTGCCGAAAAAGCTTTTGATCGCCTTAATTGGATCGTCATGTTTCGTACGCTGGAGGCGTTTGGGATTAGTGGTCCTTTTGTTGGCGCACTTCAGGGTCTCTACTCTCACCCCACTGCTACTATCAGGCTCCCGCACACCACCTCTCAACTGCTCAGAATACGAAATGGGACTAAGCAGGGCTGCCCTCTCTCTCCGCTACTTTTTGCGCTTAGTATTGAGCCTCTGGCTGCTGCAATTCAGTTACATGATCGTATCGGGGGGTGGGGGCGGTAAAAGGACAAGATTTTAAGGTCTCACTATATGCGGATAATGTCCTTCTTACACTAACTAATCTTATGGTTTCCCTCCCTAACCTACATGCCCTTTAGGCCCGGTTTGGGATTTTATTAGGGTATAAGATTAACACGTCCAAAACCAAAGCCCTTCCAATTAATATCCCTAGTGACCAGCTCTCTCTCCTAAAAGCCAACTTTACTTATAGATAGACTGAATGTTTGCGGTATCTGGGGATAAATCTTACACCGGCTTTCACCTCTTTTTAAAGATAATTTTCCTAAATTACTCTCCGACATTAAAAGGATTTGGGGAAAGTGGAAAAAAAATTGGGCCCTATCCTTATTGGGGGATAGCAGCAATTAAGAGCCCATTTTTTAAGTTTGTATTTGTATGAGCCCTGCCCATTCCTATCCCTATGACATTTTTCGCTCTTTGAAATGGGATTAATCCTTTCATTGGGGGAAAAAGAGCATAGGATCTCTCGGAGTGTTTTTTTTGGCGAGCAAGGGGAGGGGGGCCGGGGCGGTGCCGATATTGTTAAATTTATTGGGCGGCTCAACTACGTGCATCCCGCTTGTAGCTTATTTGCCTACTCAATGGATGGAGGGGGAAAAGTTTGGCGGCCCCCATCCACCAATCCTTGCTGTGGGACCACCTCCCAGAGATTCAATATTACCCTATTGATTCTATTCTTTTTAAGGGATATTTGGAAAGATGTCACAAAAAATTTTGGGTTATGTTCTGAGGCTTCCTCATGACCTCTTTTTAATTTCCCCCCCTGCTATTGGGGGGACGACCAGACGAGAGGCTGGGGCCCTTTGGGTTTCGATCGTAATTTTCTACTTTGGGGATCTGGACCATCGTACATTGAAATTTGAAGAGGGTCGATGTCTGGGGGCCCGTCATGATCTGCCCTTCGGTTTTCAAATCTTATTTCAATCAAATTTTGTTTCGTCGATTTTAAAAATCCCCACAGTGCTGCCCCCACGTTTTTGAAAAGATATGTCGGGCAGGACACCCCTCTAAATTTTTGATATCGTCTATTACAAAATTTTAAATAGCTTCCAACCCCGACTCCCCAATAGCCCATTCGTATATGGAAAGTGGGGGGAAATTTTCTGGGTTCCCCTATTTTCCAAGACATTTGGCAAACGATATGGAGGCAGGACCCCGTCACTTTCTCCCCAAACAAAGAAAACCATACAAAATACTAATTATGGTATCACACCCTGCTCCCCTGCATAGACGAAGCTACATACCGGACGTTGGGGAGATGGGGGATCCGGGGCAAATTTAAAGCATTTTTTGGGTGTAGAGGGATAAGGCCGTTTTGTCAAGGGGTCAGCCTTGGTCAGTGATATAACAGTTGGGGTCCCCTTACTCGGCAGCCCTTTCTTCAAACTTTCCTTACCCCCCCCTAGCCTAGATGGGAAGACTTTTCCTATATATAGGCCCGCTTCCAATGTTTATTCTAGATTTTGGAAACAAGCATCTACCCCCACCCATTAACTAAGTCTCCGTTTGCAGAAGTTGGGCAAAGGAATATTTCTTTTCTATCTCAAAACCCAAACGGACATATTTGATGGGTTTTGGAACCCTTTGGGGATTTTTTACTGATTTCATGACTTGTAGTTTTTACTTTGGTTTGCTGGCTCCAAACCCCCTTCCCTTTCCTTACCCTGTGCTGTTTTTTGTCCGTATTCTTGAAGTGTCTTGTCAATTCAGCCGTCTGAGGTCTGCACTCACTGGCTCCAAGGACGGATTATTGGGGGGCCCCCTAGGGGTTTTGCCCTATATTCTTGAGACCCAACTGTTTTAAAAACGCACTTTGTTTTAACTGCTCGAAGCATAATGCCTCGTGATAAGTTTTTTTTCACGGGTTTGTCAAAGTTTTTTTTGATATTGAGAACTTTTTTGAAAAATTTTAAAAAAATTTTACAGTGAAAAAAAAAAACATGTTTGGTCCGACATGGGATATCAAAGAAGAAAAAAAGCAAAAGATTTGGCCCAGTATAAAACAGTTTTGGTCTAAAACTCACTTTTTTCCCCATAGAAAACCCATGGGGAAAAAAAAGAGTTTTAGACAAAACCGTTTCATCATGTGGCCCCTTTTGAGGATCTGGGAAAACGGTAAATTTTTTCGTTATCCACAGGAAACAAGACTCATCAAAAGGGTGAAAGGCCCCTCTGCCCGTAAGAAGCCCTTATCCAAAAAAAAGCCAATTCATGTTTAAGCATAGGAACAAAAACCTACTTTCTGGAGGCTTTTTCCTGGGGTCTGATGAAAAATAAAATGGAACTCTTTGGGATAATGACCATTTTAGGTTAGAGGAAAAAGGGAGAAGCTTGAAGCGTAAGAACACATCCCCAAAATGTGAAACACAGGGGGGCAGCATCATGCGTGGGTTGTTTTGCTCGGGGGACGGTGCACTTTACAAAATAATGGCATCCCGGGAAAGAAGATTATGTGGCAAAACTGACATCTCAAAAAATCAGCCCAAAATTTAAAGCTTTGGTGGAAATGGGGCTTCCCAAAAGGACAATGACCCGAAGCTATGCCAAACTGGTTAAAAAATGGCTTGAGGGGAACCAAGTCAAAGTTTTGGAGGGCCAAACACAAGCCTTGATCTCAATCCTATTGAAAATTTATGGGCAAAGCTGAAAAAGCATTGTGTATAGCTCCTCAACAGAAGAAATGCCAAATGTCACCCATTGAGTCACAGAAATGTTAGGGATGACTCTGGACAAAGCTAGAAGAGGGATGGAAAATGAGGAAGAAGGGATAGTAGGGGAAATTAGGACTAGCTCTTTTGTATAGAGGTGACTTTCCCCCAAAGACGAAGCCATCAGTGGCCAAGGGGTTTAAAGATAGGGGGAAGAGACGGAAGGCCCGAAGAGCAGCTCTAGAAGGCCCACGGGTTATCATTGCTTTTTTCGGTGGGGTTTTCATGCCCCTAACCGGCATGACAGTTTGTCATATGAAAATCAAACCTCTGCAAAATTTTTTCCTTGCATGAGAGAGGAGGGCCCGTCTTGGCCAAAAAAAAAAAAAAAAAAAAAAAGGGGATTTTGGCAATGAAAAGTCCTAAAAATTTCTGCGAATGGAAATTTTAAATTTGACAGAATATACATTTTAGGAAATTTTTAAACCCCTGTATATATAACTTTCTGCCCCCCCAGGAATTGTTGACTCAGGGTATTTTTCAAAATTTATTTGGGGACTTTAGTAGGGGCGGAAAGTTAGTTTTGGAAGGAGAAGTATCCTATAATGAATTTTCTAGGCTAGAAGGTGTAGAATGTGCTGGGTTTTGGGGTGCCTTAGTAGCTGTTCAAGAACAACTGGATCTTTAACCCTTTCCCGACACAGAATGTACTGGTATGTACTGGTACATCCTAGCGGGAAGTGCATTCCCGCAAATGGACGTACCGGTGCGTCCTGCACAACGTGCAGGCTCACAAGCAGGCCCCACACGATCGCGACATGGGACCAGACTTATGCTGCATCACCCGTGGCCAGAATAAATAAAAAACGTCAACTCATCCCACAAAAGACATCTCCACACACAGAAAAATAAGAAAGTTCTGGCTCTCAGACAGTGGCGATGCAAAAACTTGTTTTCCTTTTTGAATTAAAGTGTTTTTATTGTTTAAAAGCAGTAAAACATAAAAAAAATACAAATTGGGCATCGCTGTAATGGTATCGACCTGATGAGTAAAGCTAAGATGTTAAATAAACCTCAAAAAAAAAAAAAACACTACCAGGAGTGCTGTATTTTGTTCAAAATGACTCCCAAAAACCTTAATAAAAAGTGATCAAAGCATCATATGAACCCCATAAGGATACCAATAAAAAAACCTCAACTCATCCTGCAAAAAAACGTAATAAGCTCCATATACAGAAAAATAAAAAAGTTATGACTGTCAGAATATGACGACATAAAAACACAATTTTTTACAAATGCATTTCTATTGGGTAAAGTAATACAATTTATAAACTTTCTATCATTGTAATTGTACCGACCACATAGTAAAGTTATCTTGTGAACGCTGTGAAATTGAAGCCCAAAAACAGTGGCGGAACTGCATTTTTTCCCCCCATTTTCATTGCCCAATACTAAAAAAAACTATGGAACACCTATGCGCCCAAAATGCACAGTACACCTAGATGAGATCCATGAGGGGTGTTGAATCCAAAATGGGGCGACATCTGGAAGGTTTCACCTGCTCTGGTACTTTGGGGACTTTGCAAATGCGACTTGGTGACAATGCAACCCACCAAAATCTGTGTTCCAAAAGTCAAATGGCGCTGCCTCCCTTGTACGCCCTGCCATGCGCCCAAGCAGCAGTTTACACCCACTTATAGGGTATATCCGAAGTTGGAAAAAATTGTGTAAGAAATTTTGGGGCTTTTTTTCCAGGATTCCTAAAATTGCAGATTGTTGGAAAAAAATATTTTTTTTCATTTTCACAGCCTAAATCTAGAAAAATTTGTGAAATACCTGTGGGGTCAAAATAGTCACTTCACCCCTTCATCCTTAAGGGATGTAATTTCTAATATGGGGTCTTTTTAGGGGTGTTTATTAAGTTTTAGCACCTTTCAGGGCGTCCGCAAACCTGAAAGGGCGCCGAAAGAAAATCGTATTGAAAATGAGATCCCATAGTCCAGTAGGTGCTTCTCCTACTGTGGGGCTTGTGGTGGTTAAAGGGTTTATTTCAAAAGATAATATAAATATATATACAAACTAGGATAAAGAATGTAATTCACGGCACTCACCACGTCCTTAAAAGTCCTTTTTTTATTGCGGCAATAACTCCATGTGGAGGGACAAACACTGGATACACAGTAGCTTAGCAGGCGACGGCCGTTTCGCGTTCACACACGCTTCCTCTAGGCCTTGTGGAAAAACACGTCATCACCCATTTAAATTTCCCACTGATAGGTCACATGACCCCACAGCTCACACAATGTAACACACTTAACCCATTACAAGGTAACAATTAAAAACATCACATTACAACTTGTTTTGCTCACAAGAAAGAAGACAAATCGTTCCTATCATTAAAGCCTAGCTTCCCTAGTGCCTCTGTACTTAGAATCCACTCGGCCTCACACTGCAACAGCCGTGTGTGCCGATCCTTTCCATTAGCGGGTAAAAACACCCATTGTATACCTGCAAAACGTATACCCGACGTATCATTATTATGTATATCCTTCATATGACTAATAAATTGAGGGACTCCCTTACCTGTTTTCAAGGAGTATAGATGTTCACGTAAACGTTTAAATAGAGGTCTTATCGTCTTACCAATATAGAAATATCCACAAGAACACCACATGGCATATACAACAAAATCTGATCTACAGGTAATAAACTGTTTAACTTCATACTCCATACCCCCCATCTTCAGCACAGGATCAATATTCATATATTTACAATACGAACAATTTCCACATCTACGGTTCCCTTGTGGTATGATCTTATTTAATGAGGTATTTTTTAATTGTTGAACTCTACTCTTAACAAGTTCATCCCTCAAATTTGTACATCTTCTAAAAGAAATTATTGGTAATTGATGTGTTTTTTCTTTCAACGAATCATCATTCTGTAACATGTGCCAGTGCCTACGGATTGTGTCATTTATAAAATCTGCTAGGGGACTAAATTGAAATGAAAAAATACATGTATCTAATTTTTTATCTTTCCGCCTATTTATAAAAAGCTCACTTCTATCTTTTGTTACAGCTTTTTGAAACGCCTTAGAGATAGTGTATTCATCATAACCCCTACTTCTTAAGCTATCCATTAATTCAAATGACTGTTCTAAAAAATCACCATAATTGCTATTATTTCTTTTCAAACTTATAAATTGTCGGTATGGAAAACTCCTGACTACATGTCTGGGATGGAAGCTCTCACTATGCAATAATGCATTAGTAGCGGTCGGTTTACGAAAACCCCTAGTTATTATCTTCTCATTTTCTATCTTTAAAATCACATCCAAAAATTCAATCTCCAAAGGAGGATGTAAATTGCATGTTACATTCATTGATATTTAAATATTCCACACAGGCTTTAAATTGTTCCTGAGTCCCCGACCATACTATGACGACATCGTCATAAAACGGGACCATTCTACAATGTATTTTAAAAAAGGATTGTTCACATTATATACATATTTTTCTTCCCAGATCGCAAATTAGCAAAAGTCGGGGCGACTGGCATCCCCATTGCGGTACCGGTTCTCTGTAAGAACCACTCATCCATAAATCTAAATGCATTGTGTGTTAGTACAAATTCAAGTGCTTGACAGATAAAATCCACATGTACCTCTTAAATTTTTTGCCTATTCAAAAATGTTCTAATGGCATCAATCCCATCAGAATGTCTAATCTTAGTATACAAACTGACTACATCTATGGTTGCTAGTCGATAATGGGGTAAAATATTCATATCCTTCACATTCTGTAGCAAAGTTTTAGAATCTATAAGATAGGAAGGAACATTCTTAAGTAAAGGTCGCAAATACCAGCCCAAATATTGTGAAAGGGGCTCAGTAAGTGAGTCCCTACACGAAAATATAAATATATATACATAGAGGAAATTAAGGAACAGGGGTACAAAGGAAGGGGAAAGGTGGTAGAAGAGGGTAGAGGGGAGGAGACCTAACTGACCTCGTGTGCATTTTTATATACCAGTCATACAAACACACATGGACTATACATTGCCCACCCCTGGAACACCTCCAAGAACTCTCTTAACCAATCAGCACAGTTCTTGTACAATCCATAGAAAAGCATTGTAAAGGTCGATACTTCTAGTAGGTGGCACTCTCGTTCCAAAGGTCACAGGACAGGTCACAGTTGTCTTTGGTTTCCTCCAGGCCTGGTTGAGTCATCAATCACACGTTAACAGATGTACCCCTTAGAGAGTAAGCCATCCAGCTGATCTATCTTCCTCCCATCATAGTATTGTCATAGTATCATAGTATTGTCCCTTAGGCATGATGTCTGTGGGATCCTCAAATACATGACAGTGTCCATTGTTCCTTCACAGCAAGGATTACACCAGGTGTCTGCACAGGTATGTATGACCCACTTCTGATTTATCATGAAGGCCACAACTTGATGTCATGAGTCTATAACATTGGGGCCTCCAACAGAAGGAAGATTCAACCCCAATATTGTTGACTTAGAAAGACTACTATTGTAGCAGAAGTGATTTATTTGATTACCATTGTTCTAAATGGTCTGAACTGGGACATCACATTGTTTGCTTCTTAATCAATATTCTTAGATAAACTCTAAAGTAATTTAGACAAACATTGCTTCATCTTGTGTGTTTATATTTGCTTTTTTTTTTGCATTTGTTTAATAAAGTTTGATTATTTTAGTGCTAATTACTACACGGGTTACTTATATCTATATAATGTGATTGCGTGGGCTTTATAACAGGGCTGTGCTAGTATCAAGTGGAGTTAGAGCGCCCCCTGTGCTGTGCTCCTGTCCTTTTCTTTTTTGCTCTGGAAACACAATTCGTAAATTTATTAGCACGTTGATTATTTGTGGAGCTCTAGAGTGTATGGGGAACATGAAAACTGTCTAGATCTAAGACTTTCTTTGTTGCTCATAGCAACCAATCAGACCTCCACATTTTTTCAGAGCATCATATGATATGAAAGAGGAGCTCTGATTGGCAACAAAGAAGGTCTTAGACCTAGACAGTTTTCATATATGTCCCCCTATGTTTCTAAGAGTGAGACATTTACCGAAATGATGCAATATGGACTCTATCACCCGCCATGGACTGAATTAATGTGAACAGGTTTGCTTAACAAAGTTCAAATTTTCCGTACATTTCCTTCTCAGGGAACATTAAACCTTCCCTCCTGAAAAAGGCTTTTCTCCTGTGTGAATTCTCCCATGTTTCATTAGACTTGATTTCTCTGTAAAAGACTTCCCACATTCTGAACATGTAAAAGGCTTCTCCCCTGTGTGAATTCTCTCATGTGCAACAAGAGTTGATTTATGTGAAAACGATTTCTCACATTCTGAACATGAAAAAGGCTTCTCTGCTGTGTGAATACTCTCATGTGTAACAAGACTTGATTTATGTGAAAACGATGTTCCACATTCTGAACACGAAAACGGCTTCTCTCCTGTGTGAATTCTCTCATGTACAACAAGATGTGATTTCTCAGTAAAAGATTTCCCACATTCAGAACATGAATAAGGCTTCTCTCCTGTGTGAATTCTTTTGTGTGCAACCAGATGAGATTTTTTTGTAAATTGTTTCCCGCATTCAGAACATGAAAAAGGCTTCTCTCCTGTGTGAATTCTCTTGTGTGCAACAAGGCTTGATTTTTTCGTAAACCATTTTCCACATTCAGAACATGAAAAAGGCTTCTCCCCTGTGTGAAATCTCTTGTGTGCAACAAGACTTGATTTTTTCATAAAGCATTTCCCACATTCTGAACATGAAAAAGGCTTCTCTGTTGTGTGTGTTCCATTATGTGTAACTAGTTGTGATTTATATGTAAACCGTTTCCCACATTCTGAACATGATAAAGGTTTTTCTCCTGTGTGAATTCTCTTGTGTTTAACCAGATTTGATTGATTTGTAAACCGTTTCCCACATTCTGAACATGGAAACGGCTTCGCTCCTGTGTGAATTCTCTCATGTGTAACAAGATTCGATTTCTCTGTAAAAGATTTCCCACATTCTGAACATGAAAAAGGCTTCTCCCCTGTGTGAATTCTCTGGTGTATAACAAAATAAGATTTTTTTGTAAACTTTTTCCCACATTCAGGACATGAAAAAAGCTTCTCTCCTGTGTGAATTCTCTCATGTGCAACAAGAGTTGATTTATGTGAAAACGATTTCTCACATTCTGAACATGAAAAAGGCTTCTCTGCTGTGTGAATACTCTCATGTGTAACAAGACTTGATTTATGTGAAAACGATGTCCCACATTCTGAACATGAATACGGTTTTTCTCCTGTGTGAATTCTCTTATGTCTAACTAGATTTGATTTTTTTGTAAACAATTTCTCACATTCAGAACATGTATAAGGCTTCTCTGTTGTGTGACTTCTCTCATGTATAACTAGATGTGATTTCAGTGTAAACAGTTCACCACATTGACCACATGGAAACCTTTTTCCCTCTTTTTGGCCTGTACTTATGGAAACCATCTGTGGTGGATCAGGAGAAGGATCCTTATGACTGGGAGGATTATATGACAGGTCTGTACTGTGATGTCCTGGATGTATATTCAGGGTATGGTGGTTGGCTTCTGCTGAGTGCTGCAGGATATCTTCTTCTACTTTATAATTTCGTGAGAACATGCAGTTTTCTTCAAAAATCTTACAGAATTTTTCTGTTAAAATTAAAAATTGTGTTTATGATTATTATTTTTTTTCAAACCACAAAAGAGAAACATTTTAAACATTCCTTTGAGGCTGGGAAAACTCCTGCAGTTTTCATTAACTGCACATTATACGGTCTCACACAATCGCGACATTAGACCAGCAGTATATTATCGCTGGCCGCAAACCTTCACTCACACCAAGAGTGATTTCGATCACCGGAGCTAAGTGAAAGACAGAGGAAGGGAGCTCCTTCTGTCTTCTCTGTGTCGCCGCTGCTATGTGTACCTGACAGCTGGGATTGTTGCAATGGGTTGTCTGTGACATCACCATACACCGCAGTGCATTGTGGGCATTGCCGGGCATGGTGACTGACAGTTCTCATAGAGATAAGTATAGAGCACTTTTGCCTTTACTGATCTCTATTGTATAAATGATCTGAGGATCACTGAGACAAATCCCCTATGGGGAAAAGTGAAAAAAAAGGTGAAAAAGTAAAGAAAAAAGTAAAACACAAACATGAAAAATAAAATAAAAACACATACACAGGCCTTTACCCCTTTACAAATGGCAATCGCCCATAAAAAGATAAAAAATAAAGTACGCATATTTGGTATCACCATGTGTGTAACAACCTACCCTATAAATTTGTCATGTTAACCAGTGATGGCGAACTCTAAAAAGTTCAGGTCGAACTTAGAGGCGTTTGGTTCGAAGTTCGAGTCAAACTCGAACCCCATTAAAGTCTATGGGAGAAGATGTTCTGGTTAATTTTTATACCTATACAGGTGAGGAGAAGCTGGAATTACCATCCATGACAGTAAACTGTATACGTGGAACAACTCAGTGAAGACAATTTGGCTCTAAGTGTGACAGAAAAAAATAGAGAGGCTAAAATAATTAATTTATTTAAATGGATAACTGAAAAGATGAGGACAGCTTGCAAGCAGGGGCGTTGCTATAGGAGGAGCAGCGGTAGCAGCTGCTATTGTCAAGTTGATGATTTTTTTTTGATTTTTTTTTAAACTTGTTTTTATTAAACGTCTTTGGGTGTCATACAGCTAGTACAAATGAAATACAATAACATTCTTTCAACTTGGTATTATAATAATACAATTTAACATCCGTTTGTTGTTTGAGGACACTTTTTTCTTTTTATCTTAACACAACATGTAGAAACCACTTAACATTGCGTACGTGCGCTAATATGGTTATCGAATGAAAGTTGGCATTATCACAACTCGTGCACAAAATAAACTGAAATCAACCTTAACCAAATCTTGTTGCCATTGGTATGTCATATCTTTCCCAATGATTAGAAGCTCTTTCATGAGCGATCTCCACCCCCTCCAGTAGATCCAACAAGAAAGAAAGCCCTGCGCCTTTTCTGGAAAGAAGCTCCGGCTTCCCTAATACTTGTGGACTCGACGCAGTGTGTCTCCATGTATTATAGTCTGTCCCCTTGTGTTTTATTTTTATCATTATCCCAGCACTGGCTGTTCTCCTGACATTTGTCTTCCCATGTACAACGAGATCATTTCAAAGCATGTTCTCACTCTTTGCCTAACTTCCTCCGGCAATGTATTTATGAATTTGCTCCACAAAGAAAAAAAAATGTTCACCCTAACCTCCTTATGCAGAGTAGCTTCTACCCAATCCATTTGCATCAAATAATTACATTTTTCCCAGAACAGATTAAATGTCGGGCCCCTGGGCTGTAGCCAGACCTGCAGAATTGCCTTGCGGGCAGCAGCTGCTACTACATGCAGCAATCTCCCGTCTCGTCTGGACAGCTTTTGCATTTCCCTATCTATAAAGCCAAATATTGCCCATGAAGAATACGGTGTAAAAGAGAGGTCCAGAGTGTCTTTTGCACAGGCTATCACCTGTCCCCAGTATCCTTTGATTTCTGGACACTCCCATAAACAATGGTACAAGTTGCCCGTGCCTGCACTGCATTTGAAGCACTGATCTGTTAGGAACCTCCCCATAAGATGTCCCCTTAAAGGGGTGAGGAAGGCATGTATTATTTTAATAAACATCTCCTGATATCTAGCGGCTGCTAAGTATTTAAACGCGTCCTGTAACGCCGTCAATATCACCGACGGTGTCAAAGAGGCGTCTCTATTTTGCCACTTTTTCAGACTGAGCTCTGACCGACCATAGTCAACATCATCAAGGAGATATTGATATATGGTCGATAAGTGTGCTTTTCTCGAATGCGGGTACAAAAGGGTCCGATCAAAGGTCGTATCCCATTCAGCTGATCCAATATATTGCGTACCTTTGGTGATATAGCTCACCGCCTGTATGTAATTAAAGAAAGGAACTGGAGGCACTGAGTACTTTTGTTGTAGTTCCAGGAGAGAGTATGGTTTTTTAGTGTCTGGGTGTATAAAGTGTTTCAGCTGTTGCAGTCCCAACGCATGCCAGACTTTAAAAGTAGTGTGTGGCTTACCCTCTTGAAAGTCCGGATTTGACAATAAAGTTATATGCGGAGAATAATCTGGGTTTAAGTGCTTGCTTTGTCTGATTTAACGCCATGCCCGCCAAATAGGCATCAACATGTGGTTCGTTCTTATTGTCGGCGATACCTTATCAAAGGGTAAGTGTACAAAGTTAAGGAGGGAGATATGGGGAAGATTCCACTGATCTAGCACACTATCCATAAAAACACTTGTGGACTGCGCCCAATCAGCCAGGATCCGACCCAGAGTGGCAAGATTTTATAGGCGTATGTAGGGGAATCCCAAACCCCCGTTGTGTTTGCGCTGGTGCAGGAGGAACAGAGGGATACGTGCTTTTTTACTGTCCCAAATGAATGTCCTGTATTGTGCATTTATAATTTTTTTCCTCCCCAGGGAGTAAGTAGATAGGGAGCATGTGAAAGAGGTAAAGTAAACGGGGAAACTCTACCATTTTAATGAGATTGCACCTCCCTGAAAAGGATAATGGAAGTTTGGACCACCTCTTCATGGTGTCAGAGAGCTTTTCCAGATATACATCCATGTTTTTCCTATACAGGTTGTCCGGGTTTCTGGTGAGCTATACCCCCAAATATTTAATTTCGTTCTTACACCACCGGATCGTGTGTGATTTGGACCATGTGGGGACCGCTGGGCCCTGCAAGAGCATACCCTCACATTTATCAACGTTGATGGTATATCCCGACAAGGCACCCATATCTATCACATCTTCAAGTATCATGGCCAGCATCTGTTTTTGGTTGGCTATCATCAGGAGAAGATCATCAGCATACACCATAACCTTTATTTCTCGGTGGGGAAAGGAGATACCCTGATAAAGAGGAGATTGAGAAATATGATACAATAAGGGGTCAATGGATAAATTAAAAAATAAAGGTGATAATGGGCACCCCTAAAGAGGTCTATTATCGGTGAAGATTTGTTGTTGATGAGTAGGGAAGTGGTGGGGTTAGATTGCAGGTAGTTCACGAAGCTGGAGAACAGGCCCCCAAAGCCTCTGCGCATTAAAGTGGCATTTAGAAAAGGCCAGGACACTTTGTCAAATGCCTTTTCAGTGTCTAGGCTAAGAAGCATGGACATAAGCTGTCCAACCTCCTGAGCTTGCGTTATGGCTGCGATCGCTGTTCGCACATATTTCGTGGAATACTTGTTGGCAATAAACCCGTTTTGCGAGGGGTGAACAATTTCGGGTAGAAGATTTTGTAGTCTAATGGCCAGAATTTTGGCCAGGATTTTTTAATCCTGGTTTATCAGAGATATCGGCCTATATGAGGCCAGCAGGGTTGGATCTCTCTAGGGCTTTAAAAGTAGTATGGTTTGGGAATCATGAAAGGAGTCCACAACTGCTGATCTCTGATATATGTCATTATATAAATTTGCGAGAAAGGGGGCAATTTCTATGGATTTACCTGGGGATTTCCCATTTGCCAGCCCCGCAACCACCATGCGCACCTCTTCCTTCGTTATTTCAGCATCCAGCTGCAACCTCTGTTCCTCTGTGATATCCGGCAGACTCTTTGCTGCTAGTGCATGGGGCATAGACATTTAGTAACTTATAGTTGTTGTCTGCTATTCTCACCTTCATATATATAAACCTACCCTCCGGATCTGTGTACTGTTCATCTATGGACTGGACCAACCCTCTTTTAAAATAAATTGCTACACCCCTAGATTTTGATATGTAATTAGCCCGAACCACGGAGCTCTTATTGGGAAGAATTTATCCTTTTGCCAGTGCGTTTCCTGCAAAAAGAACATGTCTGCCTTCAAACGTTTCATATGAGTCAAAATTTTCCGTCTTTTCTCTGGGACATTTAATGCCGCTACGTTCCAGGACACTAATTTAAGCTGCAGGGCAGATGGGCAGTCTACTCCCTCTCCTATTAATATACTCATCCAGTATCCCACCAATGTGATGGTAACAGTAAAATCTTTACATTAATGAGAGCCTGAGAGGCGTCCCAGCAAGCACCCTCACGCTCAACACATATCGGGGGGAGGAGAGTCGCCCCATTTTCAGAATTTTGCAACAACAAGCATTTTTCATGGGAACAAAAATAATAACATTCTATCTCGCATACCTTGGCACATATCATAATAAACCAAAAAAACTGTGAAAATCTTTGGCCTGTAAACGGCCAAACCTGTTGGACCCTTGGAACATCACCAAACATGTCAAAGGACATCAACACAGGGAGTACACCCCGCATCCAATAAAACATAGCCATATATCCTACCTAAAGTTTCAGTGGCCCCCAACCACCAGAGGGGAGGCCCCCGGGGGGGGGGGGAAGGCTGGAAAGACAAGAGAAGAGGGGGAAAAGGGTTCCTTTCCTCCCCCCCAAATCCGCCCGCTAGGGGCAACAGTTATTCCACATGCATGCACAGTGTCAGGAGTCCATCTGACGGTGACTGGAGGCAATATAAGCCGGAAAGTCCAACTAAGAAAATGTCTCTGGCCAACTTCCCCATGACCTCCGATCCCCTGTATCAAACAGGGTTCATCCTACCAGGGGATGAAGCGTCCAGTGATCTTTTTTTTTTTTAAATTTAAAGTTTTATTAACATTTTCATTTTAACAAGACAAACAGTACAAGTACCATAAGCATATGGATTAGGCATTATAAATGATGACCAGGTGGTACCTGGGATATACATAAAGAAAAAAACCATTGGTCAATAAAACAGAAGAAGCATACAGTGTACAAAATCCGACTGGGAGTCTTTCCCA